>VZSF01010879.1:316931-442677 GCA_013398295.1 Chionis minor
ATCTCCGGCGTGCGGGGCCTGCCCCCCCTCTCCCTGCCTCGCCTCCCGGCCCCTTCCCCTCCCATCCCCTCCCCGCAAGGCCCTCGCTCCGGGGGCGCACAGATNNNNGCCTCGGGGTGCCTCCCGCCCCGCCCGGGCCCGGTGCTTGGGTTTTTCTTTCCCTCGCCTCCCCCCTCCCCGCGCCCCGTCTCCGCTCTTGGTGCTCCATGTCGGCCCCGCTGCCCGGCTCCCCGCTGCAGGATGGATGCAGACACTGACCGGGGATCCACCCCGCCGGCCCAGCCTCCCCAGCAGCCGCCTCCCAGCTCCGCCGTAAGGAGCCCTTGGGACCCTCCTCTGTTGCAGCTGCAACGGCAGCCGCGGACAGGCGCGCTCCCCGCTCAGTGACCAGCCCCTTGCCTCGCCTCCCCCCCCCCCCCCCCCCCCCCNCCCCTCCCCGCTGCCGCCTCGCCCTAGCAGCGCTCCCCCGGGGCACGATGTCGGGGGGCGCCGCAGATAGCGGCACCCCGGCTCCTCGCTTCCTGGCTCCCCCGCCGCCGCCGCCCAAGAACGGTTCCAGCTCGGACAGCTCCATCGGGGAGAAGCTGGGAGCCGCTGCCGCCGACCACGGAGCCTCCGGGGCCGGCGGAGCAGGCGGCGGAGCCGGGAGCGGAGGCCGTAGCGAGGAGTACCGGCGCCGCCGCCACACCATGGACAAGGACAGCCGAGGGGCGGCAGCCACCGAGCACCGCTTCTTCCGCCGTAGCGTGATCTGCGACTCCAATGCTACGGCCTTGGAGCTACCCAGTTTGCAGCCTGCAGCGCCCTCGGCTCCTGTCTCAGGAGGCAGCGCTGCTCCGTTGGTCTCTCCTCCCGAGTGTGCCGACCGGACCTCTTGCATCGCTGTCAGCGCCGCTCAGGCCCCCTCGCTGCTGCAGCAGCCGCCGCCGCCTGCCCCGCTTCCCCTCGAAGGACGATCTGCTCAGGAGACCCCTGCCCCGAAGGATGCCGCCCCGCTGCTGCCCAAGGAGGAGGAGGATGAGGCAACCACACTACCCCCCACCAGTGCGGCTGGCGGCACGTCAGCTGCCAGCCGGGAATTTGAGGAGCGGAGAACACAGCAGGAAGACATCGAAGAGCTTGAGACCAAGGCAGTGGGTATCTCCCCCGATGGCCGCTTCTTGAAGTTTGATATCGAGATTGGAAGAGGCTCTTTCAAAACCGTGTATAAAGGACTGGATACGGATACCACTGTGGAAGTCGCCTGGTGCGAGCTGCAGGTAAAATAAATAAAAATAGTGAGTTACCAAAGCACAGTCACTCTCCCAGGTGCTAGGCTGTGTGCTTGAAGGAGGTAAAAATCTGTCAACTTGAGGCCTGCTTTATTCAGACAGGGAGCTGCAGACCTTACCTGACACACTCCTTTGTAAGTAAGGTCCAGCCTTTCCGTAGAGTCAGTTTGCCTTTTAATTCTTTTAAATACTCTGCTCTGTGAAGAGCTTTTTAGCTTTATCATCAGAAAATGCACTACAGTTCTGTTTCTTACAGTGGCTTGTATCTTACGCATCCAAGAGGTAGCTTGGAGGATTGTAAAAATACTTGTACACAGCTTCAGGCAGGCAGAGGGAAAATACGTAAGTGAATGTCGACTTGAGTTAGCCTTAATCTTTCAAAATTTGTTTAGGTGTTTTTCTTAGAAAAAAATACTAAAATGTTAATTTCCCAGGCAATTCTTACGTTTGTGGTAGTGGATTCTTGTAGGAGTTAACCCTAGAATATGCACAAAGTTATGTAGTGCATCACACTGTTCAGTTTTGCAAAGCTGGTTGGTTTTTTTTCCTTCATTCTGAGTTCTAGGGTTCACACTTCATAGCAGGCACAAGGAAAGGAAGAAAGTAATTGTCACCTTTCTGAAGCCTTAAGAAAAACCCTGAAGTTTAACTGTTTCAAATGACTGGTGGATTAAACTGGACTAAGACACTACTCTTCTACCAAGTTTCTGTCCTGAGCAGAGCCAGAGTTCTCTAGAAGCCCAGTCTTAACAATGACAAGAACACTTAGCTCCACGCGAGTCCAAGCTTGTATAACCAAGATGCAAGTTGCTGTGCAACAACCTTAAAAGCGGGAAGAGCTTGAAGTACCAGGAACAAGTGCCTGGTGTACTAGTTTGGTTTCAAAGCCTCAATGTTAAATTAAAAGGATAGCGCTTGCTTTTTAGTGTTGGGGTTTGATGCATTTTATAGACGCCTTCATGTAGTACAGCTTTATTGTTGTGTGTGTTCCCATCCAATTTAGGGCAGACAAAAGAGCATTGGATCAAAGTCCCAGAAGTCTTTGAGAGGCTTTTAAGCAGTTAGCTGCTCACAAATGATTGATTGCAGTGACAGTACCAAAACTTTCTTCCCCTCAAAAACAATTTTATATCAGTTTTATTCCAGTCAAACTGAGAGAATTTATCTTCATAATCTCTTAATTTGTATTCGTGTTTGGTTTTGGATGATTGTTCAAGCATTCTACAAGTATCTTTGTTGATTATGTTATTGCTATTATTCTGCACTTACTGACTGTGGAAGTAAGCTTCCAGTTTTCTTTGTGACCCCTAAGCATGCCCCACTCCTCCATGCTAGCTAGGTACTTGCTGTGGCAGTCTTTAGAGCTTTAATTTTAAATTAAGGAAGTGAAATGATCCAGTGTTGGGCTCTGCTTGAGCTTTTCACATGCAGCTTGAACTGAAAGGAGATTAATAATCCATGAAAATTGTATGACTCTTATTTGAAATTTTAATCTTTGCACTTTTGGAGTTCCACGACTTTAACCCCTGAAATCTGTTTTAATCTTCACACTTTACTTACTGATCAGAAAATAATGTCAGCTTGGCATCAGTCGCTTTTTGCTAAGATCACGTCTGAAATGTCTTAATCATCATCAGGACCATGTGGACAAACTGTCTAAAGAAGTACCTTCTTTGAAGTACTTTATTAAAGAAGCTCATTTATAAAGGCCGTGTTGCTGAGCTTTCAATTGATTGAAGAATTTAATGAGTAGTTATTAAAATGACAGATTGCAGAATGCATGAAGAAAAATATTTGTAAGGGGGAAATACTTGATGTCTTTCTTGGAGGTTAACTACATTACAGGAGTGTCTTGTGGGTTAAATTATTCTGAAGGCTGTAGCTTTCTTTAGGAGACTGCATACAAAATGATAAGTTTGAAATTAAAATATACATTTTATAGCTGTTAAAAGTATTTGCTAAAGGAGCTAGGCTCTCTACAGTTAGTAGAATATTATAAGATTAAGTCCTGGTTTATTGTTTGCATTTAGAAATAAAAAGAGGAACTTGGTATTGGTATGATAGGTACATCCTCTTATTTATCTAGGAAAATACGACTGTTGACAGGTTAGTGATAATCATTATATATGATTTGTATCAAAATGCAATCTAGATTCAGAAAGATGGACTGAAACATAGGTGTCATTGGTTTTCCAGAATGCCATGGTTTGAGGATTGATTGAACATCCAAAGCATAATTATTTTATTAGAGAAACATGAATGATTTTTCTTCCATGCTATATTACACCAACCGTAACCAACTGAATTGTCTTGAAATAAGGTTCCTTAGCAATAGAAGAGCTTTTCTTCTCTATACTCATGCTAGCAAGTGTAAGCATCCTATGTGTCCAACCCTTCCTAGAGTCTTCACGACAGTGCTACTGTAGTGCTGCTGGAATGAGGCTGCTTAGCATGATTATGCAGACTAAGTTGTTCCTCTCCGGCCTTGTCCAAAGTTAATAAAGGTGTATCGCAGTTCTTGATTGCAAGATACGTAATAGAATGGGGTGAGAACAGTTTGTACTTTTGCAGAGTCTTTGAGCGTGTGTTCTTTTAAGGCTTTTCTAGCATACCTGGAATGCTTCAGTTTCCTTAAAATCTCCGTTGTTTGGAAGGAAGCAAGATGTCATCTGCTTTCAACTCAGTTAAACTACGTTATTTAAATATCAGAACAAATTCTGTAGTAGGAATCTTGTGGATCAAGGACAGCACAGAAGATTTTGTGATGGGGTCTGGCAGAATGACTTTCTAATGCTGAATAATGCAACTGTACCTAATTTTGAAGTATATACTCTGTAATGATAAAGTGTAAAATTTGAGAAAATCAATATGCTTCCTTTCGAAGGAAGTTTGGGTGCTGTTTATCAATTGCAGCTTGAGTTCCCAAATTACTGATGATATTCTGGAGAATATTGCTCCACATCCTTAAGAAGGCATTTGAACTGTGTTGTAATGCCCCTTATGCTTGATGTACTGAACTGTGGAGAAAATAGGAGAAAGAGCTGAAATTCTATGGGTGACCTAATGGTGGAGTTAGTATCTCTAGCAAGGGAGGTCCTGGCCAATCAAGACTCTGTTTTTTCTTGATCTGTGGAAGATGGGAAGATTTGATTTGAAGGAATTAAGTATTTCAAGGTTGCTTATAGATGTGTAACAAAATCCAGACAAAGGAGTGACTGATGGACTATCCTAGTTTACTTTGTGGCCTATCTATACGAAGCAAATAGTAACGGAACCTAGTTTAAATATTGGATGCAGATATTTAAATGTGAAATATCTGCCCTGCTGTGAGCGTAGTGCAGCTGTGAAGAGCTCAGCAGCAACTGCTTAGGGGACAGTCCTCAGCTTCAGTTACTACAAGGAATTTGTTCGTGTAGTGTCAGCCTTCAAATACTTTTATTCCCATTGTATATATTCATCTCAGCTCTAGTTATTCTCAGTCAAGTGTGCCTCCTGCTGTTGTCATTAGCACATCTCATAAATTGAGTGAAGCAGTAGTTAGGCTTACAGCTTTAATGGTCTTCAAGTAGGTAGAAGTCGGCAAAAGTGGTTTCTGCCACTGTTTTCTATTTTAATTTTAAAGTAATTCTTCCTGTAGAGTCATGTTACTGATTACTCTTTTGAATTATGTTTCTGAGCAGTGAGTCTTTTGTCACCTCTGTACAGTTCAGGTAACATTGTGGTTAAAATGTGATGCCTTTTCCTGTTGCATTGAGTTTATCTATGTGAAGTAATACACTTATGCCAAAGGTACCAAGACTCACATAGTTGACTGTAAAAGCCAAATCTTAGGGGTAATGTGTCATCCTCTGTGTCCCTGTTTGAGTTTGAGTTGTTTTTAAGTTAAGACTGTCACTTAACTTCTAGCTTACAGAACAATACAGGGTGGTGCAGTCACTTGCTGGACTGCAAAATCTTGTCTAGAATTACTGCTCTGTGTTCTGTCATTCAAAATAGTGACTTTTCAAATACGAAGGTGCGCTTGATGATACAGAGAGTAAATTGGGTGCTCTCGAGCTGTGTATTGTTGGGCATTTGAAGTCTTACCTCCTTTCATTTGGACACTGTGTTCTCTTAAAGGAAGCATGATTTAGAAACTGTTATTAGAAAGATATTTATGATAGTTGAAAAAGCATTCCTGGCAAGCTGTGAGCGCTGGAGAACTGTGCTGCTTGACTGGTATGTGCTGTATCGCCCCTGTCCTTTGTATTTCTTTAACAGAAAGGGCAGGTTTGGTCAGTCAGCAGTTAGAGTAAATGAATGAATCTTCTTGCTGATCTGTCACTTGGTCATTCTTACCCTGGCATCAGTGCAGTGTAAGGTTATTGTGCTTAACATGTGAGCTGCTGAAGGGGAGAAAGAGGTTGAGGGCTGTCTCAAAGCAAGATAGAGTTTCTGGGTAAGAAATGAGTTTGAGATGTGAAAGTGGTGCAAGAAGAGTATGTTGTACTCATTAGTGCTTTGAAGGGAAGCTGAATGTGAATTTGGTTACCTTTAGTTATAAATCGTGTGTGTTACACTTAAGCCATTCTCTTGCAGACTGTTGACTATATATCAAGTGTAGTGTACAGATACTCCGACTTAAAAATGGATTTTTCTTTACATAGGCAGTAGCAAAGGAAAAACATTTGAGAACAAATATAATGCCATAACCGAATGTGAATCATGAGATTCTATAGTGCACTCTGGTAAAACTGGTAATCCAACTGACTGTTATTTTATTACAGGAAGTAGTGTGGTGCTAAATAATATTTCCATATGTCAGAATTTTTCTGAGTGTAACAATGTGTTGAAGTAAACTTAAAACTTACAATACAGGAAGTTGCTTGGATATGATGTATATCTTCATTTTTAGTGACACTTCAGATTTAACTATACCTACCTTTATCTCTCAGACTTAAAGCTTTATTTAATACTGACTTTTTAGGTCATCAGACAATGATGGAATGTAGTTTCTATACTCTGGAGTGTAGACTCCACTGCAGGCTCACCATGATAAATATCAGCTTACTGAAGTCAAAGTATAATTCTTAAAAATCTCTTTGCTTTCTGGACTGGCTGAGCTGGGAACATTTCAGAAGCTGCACGTTCAAGTCTGACAACCAAAAAAGGTCTTGTAACACAACTGTGGCATCCTGTAGTCTTTTTTTTTTTTAAAAGCTGGTTTCATATTGCTCACTAGGAGGCCTGACTGCAAACATGCTAGCGCTGATGCACAAATGTATAGCTGCATTAAAGCAAAATGGAAGAAGATATCAAAATCTTTGTGCAGTGAAAGGAAGCTGAGTGTGGACCTGGAATTCATCTGTCTGTTAAGTGCTATTGGAAAATGATTACATTCTGCTAGGTCTGGAGAAATAGTCAACATCCTGAAAAAACCCCACGTTCTTTGAAAGCTCAAACTGTGGTTTAAATGTGAATATTTTAAAATACATTTTATAAAATTGAGTCAAGTCCAGTATGGTGATTCCCATGCCTATCCTGTACTTTATATCAGTGTTTAAAATAACTCATCTAGTCTGTGAGCATAACTATATGTGGCTGCAGCCACTCTAACAGCAGCGGTGTCTCTCCTGTTCATGACTACTTCTGAATCACATGCTTAATTGTCACAAATGTAGATTAATAAAGTTATGTGGCGGTCTATGTGAACATCATTCTGTCCTTATTAGCTCTTTTTCTGTTCTCTGCTCTACAGAACCCACAATACTGAAATCACAAAGCTGTAAAACTGTAAGCGTGTAATCAGTTTACAACACTTTCAGTTCACAGTAGATTTCCAAGTGTCTTCAAGTGTGCACACATAGGGAGCTTGAAATTTTGCACAGTAAAGTCTAAATTTTCTGTTGGTTTCCATGTCATAGGGTAGAACGAATTACTGGTACTTACTGGCTTCAGACCTCTGATGTGAAAATTTCTCCTTTAGCTAACCAGCAAAACCTAGCCATATTCCTGAGTGTTTGTGCTGTAATTGATACAATTGACAACTTGATAAATGACATGGGAAAGGAGCCAGACTAATTACCTGCAGAAGTATAAACAGTGGTCAGGCTCCCTCCGACTTTACAAAGGTGACCCTGAAAGAGAGAAGGGAGCTTTAAAGTACATTCTGGAGCTGCAGCTGTTAGGAGACCTCTGCTTAGGAAAATAATCTTACCTCAAAGGGATATCGCTTTTGGAGATGGCTGTAGTTCAATTTGTAACTGGCTGGTTGCAAGGCAATAAATATAATCGGATAAGTACATTCTGAAAATGCAGCATTTCTTATGGAAATAAACAGGTTCTTATTTGTCAGTTTGGGCAGGTTTGAGAGCTGCAGAATTAAGTCCCTTAAATGAGATTTGTTTTGGGCTGTTGTGGTTTAAAATAAAAATGCTGAACTTCATAAGTAAACTAGAGGGCTAAGGAAAAGCGTCAAGACTATAATATTTCTTTGAAAGGGGAGAAAAAACCCCACCTGATAAAACTCCCTGGAGACATCCTGTATAGAGCCCTTTGAGAGCTGTCTAGCAGAGTCATAAATTAAACAAGTAGTAATAGATCTGTGGTAGTCTCCATGGATGCAGTGTGTGGTGCAGTGTAGATTCAATGCCTTTTGGTTAGCAACATCCCTCTGGGCCACATGTTCTTTTCCTTATGTTGTCTTTGTTTTTTTTTGTTGTTGTTTCATACTGGCAGCTTGTTAAACAGCACAGCTCTGACTGTCACCCAGGTACTCCATACTGCATATCACAAGGTTTGTGCTAAGCAGTGGCAGTCTTGATGCTTCCTGTCATGCGTCTCTTCAGAAACTCTCGTTTCCTGTAAAGATTAGCAGCCTTTTTTTGAGATCACTAATTGGTTCTTCCAAGTTATGGTAAAGTTGAAATAAAAGTTGGGTATTTTTCTGTTTCAGTCTTTAAGTTCGCATTTTCAAGCTTTTCGTTGTCTTGAGGGTTATTAACTTCTGAAAAATGGAAATACAGATATAATGGCTGTAACATTTGGGCTATAAGAATAAGAATAAATACCATGTGAGTTTGCAGTGCTTCTGCAGCTGGGCCTAAGACTCTTGGCAGAGCATATGTGTTGGTTTTTTTTTTTTTAACAGCAGATGGTAGAAAGTTACTATTTTCGAGACTTTAGATAATGATTCCATGGTTTTAACTTCATCATGACATGTGTCCACCATGTCTGGAAAAACACTCTTCTACTATACTTGAAACAATTTCTATTCCAAATAGCTTGATTTGTAGTGCTGCCTGAAAATCAGTTTCTTGGAGTGGTTGAAGACTTTTATCTGACATGAGGCATCTGAAAATCTTTTCAAATATTGTGTTAAAATTTTTGTCCTAATGAGTAAGACTCAAATTTTTATACTGCCTTCGTAAGTATTTTTGTGGAATCCTCGTACAGTCCCTGAGACTTTATTCTAGCTAATTTTGAGAATGATTTAGATGATGTACTGAAACTTAAACGGTGTTTGAATGTCTCTGCTCAAGATACTACAGAAATCCTTCTTTCTACCTTACCCCCAACTTCCTCAGCATATTTAGAAGTTGTCGTACCAGCATTTCTCAATGTGTGGTTTTGGTTGCCCTCATTATTCCCCTTGGGAGAGCCAGAGGAAGTGAAGAGGTGACTAGGATTGAATCTGTGGCTCGCTTGAGGTCATCCTTGAGAAAGGGGAGGTTGTTCGCTTCTTGTCTTATGGACACAACCTGCAGAATACTCCTTAGCTCCATGCAGCAAAGGATAAACATTGTGTTAATGGTGGTCTGTGCTATGTGATGCTATCCTCTTAACCCAAAAGCAGCTCCTTACAACAAGATCATTGCAGATATCGCCAAGCCATCTTTTTTTCTAATAAACCAGAGTAAAATAACTGGCATTGAAATACAGTGACCAGAAGAATTCAGATTCATTTCTCAAACATTCTGAACTTTTCACCTGGTGATGACAGGTGCATTGTGCATACCCAGATTATTCTAAAGCACTTCCAGATTTCCCTGGGTAATTCCTTGCAGCGCTGTATCTTACTTTGCATGGCTTACAAGCAACTTAACATGCTCTTAGTTTATATTTCAGCAAAGGAGATTGCAGCCTGCTAAAAAATAGACTTGTGTTGGTCTTTTTTCTCTTCCAGAATCTGTTTAAATATTAATATCTACGTAAAGCACTAAGCAATTTTTACAAGGATAACTCATTCTGAATCACTCAGGGAGGCAAACTTACCAAGCTTGGATTTATCATTTTAGGTCTAAGCAGAATCCTTGGGATTGCAACCTGCATTCTTAGTTTAGACATACTGCAAAAAGTGTGTTTATACTTGATGGCCATCTATCTTGTAACTAAAATATCTATGAGCTCTGAAGTGATGTGTCGATGACAGTGGAACTAATGCTTTCTCCAGGGTCGTGTGTTTTAATATAAGGGATACTATTTCTTTTTGTACTCAGCATGCCCAATAACATGATTCTGAAATGATCTAGTTCATTTGTTGACAGTAGTTTGGGCAGCAATTCTCTGGGGTATCTCTTCTCGGGACAAGATCACTGTAGTGCTTTTCAGGTGGTCTAATTTCATGAGTGGTTAGCAGGACTCCTTTTAGCATCTTGCCAGTAACATCAAAACAAAAAGGAAGCTTTGGCAACTCCACTAACTTGTGATGTGGATGCTATATTTTGAGCCATAGTTAAGAATGGTTTGGATCCTGTCGTGTTTGTTAGTAAGCAGTCATTGATAAAACTCTTGATAGCTGTCCACTGAACAGCTATTTTTTTTCTGCTTTAGGACAGCAGATGGTGTGGAAAATAAGCTTTATTAGACCCCTAATATGAGGGAGAAGCTTTGTTTCTGTTCAGCTACTCTGGATTGTCTTTTTTGTTTGGATGGTTTCAGCCATTCCTAATTTCATTACATCAGTAGTTGAAGATAGTGGATTCTGATAGCAGGTATGGAGCTAGTAACAAAAAGCAAAAAGCTACAAATGGAAAAACTCATTTAAGTAATTGAGATTTTATTACTGCTACTTAAGAAAATTTGAAAAGAATAGGAATACTGATCTCTCTGTAATTGGGGTAAATCTTAAAACAGCTATGTAGGAATGCCGAGTTAAACGGAAGATAGTATAAAGCTGATACCAACAATTGTGAGCGTTTTATCTGGTTTTGGCCAGTTAATGTAGTCTCATGATAGTTTAAGACTATCCAACTGATGGTATTACCCAGTTTTCCTTGGACATTTTCCTCTCTTAGAATAACCCTGTGACTTGTTTCCACTTTGCTGACTGTTGCTGGTGAGTTTATGACCCCAATCTGAATGAATTTTGACTGCTTCTATCCTGGCAAAGACTAATGAAATACAAACAATAACCCACAAATATTGCTATCAAAAGCTGCAGCAATCCAGGCTGATTATCTTAAGGATCTGCAAATCTGTGTACACTTATGTAATATGCATCTGTTAATGGCAATTTCTGAACTGTTAGCAGGTTTTGCTTAAATGTTGCAAAATGTTACCATGTCTGTTTTCAGATCTGCTTCTTTTAAGTGAAGCTTTTATTCTTACAGATATTTTCAAACAAAGAACTATTTTTGGTTTGTCTCTTTCTTAATTCTGCTGCTTACAGTATGCTTTCATTTGGGAAACGCAAGTTGTGTATCTGTGTAAAAATGCAAGATGCTAACTTCTTGTGCTCTGGTTTGCTATAGCCGCTTTGGACTTGGAGCCTTTGGGTCTTCCCTGAAGAAGTAGTATGCTAAGTGAGACTAAACTTGAATTGGAGAGTTCTTGAAAAGCAGTCCATTCAGACAAGTATCCTACAGTAAGAAATACTGTCTGAAAAGTGATTGAATTTTTTTGTATGTATTGCCCTCGCCAGATGTGGACAAGTATAGATTGACAGTATGTAGAACGGCTTTTGAGGGCATGTATTTTATTTGCATTTATCATGATTTGGGGCTTAGGGAGTTGTTAGGTTTGTCAGGAACAGTGTGCTGAAAATGGAGAAACTGCAGAAATATGCGATACAAAAATAAAACTTTGAAGTTTAGTTTTAGGATGTGTTTTCTGTGGTTTTCTCTACTTCCTTTGCGTGTAGCTTGGACTCTTTTCTGCAGACAAGAGGCTCAAAAGCAGAATGCGTTTTAGGTTGGTTGTACTTGGGAGAGGGGTGGCAGGGAAATTACACAGGGCACTTGAACTTGATATGTTTTGGGTTTTTTTGCCTCTTGATGGCAACTGTGAGCCAGTTCAGGTGATGGTGTGATATCTCGTTATACAAGCCTGAACCTATCTGAGAGGTTCAGTATTTACCCTTAGGAATGGCGACAAAAAACCCCCCAAACATGAAGAGGCCCTGGTTGCTGCTGAAGACTTAAATGCTGTAGTACATGAATAGATTGTGCGTGGTCTGTACCTGAAGATCTGTCATAAAAAACTTGTCTTTAACACCTGAGTTTCCTCTAGGAAAATGTGCATGTGTTTTCTGTGGACTCCCTTTGGTTTTGTAGACTATCTGCTGGAATGTTCAGTGCTTTTCGGTGGCTGTGGCAGCAAAAAACCCCAAACAACTCTGAGGACTCTGAGGAGGAAAACCAAGGAATTTTAGCCTCAAGTTGCAGTCATCTTCTTACGTTTGCAGAAAGTGAAAAGATCCCAGGGAATTCTGGCTTGAGTTGCATTTGTGTTTGAGGTAAATTTCATGTACAGAACAAATATAAGTAGTTAACATCCTGTTTAGGGACTGCATTTTTTTACTGTCTGTGAAGGAGAACAAATCTTTCCTGCTGCTTTGGATTGTGATGCAGTTATTTAAGAATGGGCCTATAGTTCATAATTTGTCCCTTCTAGCTGGGTGTTAGTAATAAAAAAAACTTTGTTGAAATGAGTCTCTTCATTTATTCAGGTAATATGCCTATAAAAACTTGCTACTGTCGCTTATACTAAAATAGCTTAATATCTTCTATTGTTCACTTCCTTTTTTGCTTTTTTGACAAACTGGTGATTTTTCTTCATAGTTGGTGTCCGTAGAGTTTACAGGGCATTTGCATAGATGCAACAAATGGGATATAGGGCTTGTTGTGGAACTGTTTATGTATGGTGAGGGTAAAAAAAAAAAAGTGCCACAACAGTAATACAGCACAAATTACAGCCTATCAGTGCAACGGGACGTGACTAAGTGTATATGATAGCACTTCAAATAGGAAAAATAGCCAGTTGTCTATATATTGGGACTATGGTTCAAAAAAAATGTTTTCCTTTCCATCCAGTATGAAATGTTACTTCTCAAATTTGGGTGAATCCCAGAAAACTAAGCAGAATTGAAGTTTGATTTATTGGTGTTGGAAACTCTTAAATCTGTCATTACTGTTGACTTAAGTGGTTTCTTCTGAGGAACTTCGAGAGTTCAAAAGGCATTTACAAGAGAAAGGTGAGGAATAGCAAAAAACTTAAGATGTATGTGACGTGAATTTTAAAGCTTTAGGACCATGCAAATTTAAAACTGAATCAACTTGGCAAATTCCAATTGCCATGAACGGCTAGTTCATGAAAGTATCATTAATATAATACTTGTACTAAAGTTTATGTATTTCTTCACTGCTTTTTGCCAAAGCTACCTGCCTTTGTATTCTTAGTTTAGTAATATCTTGTTGAATAAGCTACCTACTGTAGACATACCTCCGTTTCTCAGCTTGTTACAGACTTGTGGATTAAATATCAGTGTACCTTCCATGAACAGGTAAAGTAATTTTATGTGTGTGTTCAGACTTTGAGCTGTATAAGGGCAGCAGCCAGCAATGATGAATGTTTTGTTGCTATTTGTTGTGGATTTTTTAAGATTTTGTAATGATTGTAAACCTGCACATTTTGTCTCCAAGATAAAACTTTGTGACCATAATTTAAGTGTTTGAAAGAGGTTTTTTGGAAGTGGGGTGACATCTGTCCTAAACCGATATCTGTGGCCTAGTTAGTGGTAGATGACTAGCAGTTTCAGAAGACTTTTTGGATCTGTCTTCTAAGATATATAGATGAAGAGATCTGAAGTATTGAGTTGAACAAGAGTGAGAAAAACTTTTCAGAGTATTTCTGCCCCAAATGTAGAGAAGTTGGGTAAACTCCTATGTGCCTACTCTATAAGTGATTTCTGCTTGATAAACCAATACTGTAAAATCCCGTTATTCCTTGATATCTGGGAGAAAATCCTCAGATTCTGTAACATGTAAGTGATAGGAATTTGAATTGGAGGTTGGTGATAAACTGATTCAGAAGAATCTGCAAGAGCTCTGGTAACCCTTTTTTGACGCATGAAAACTTAACACTAGTGCAAACAGTAATTAAATGGTGAAGCAAAGAAATTGTTTAGCTTTGTGAAGAAGGCTGAAGTAGCTTTAGATTAGCTCAGGCTAATCAAAGGAAGTCAGCCAGGGTCAGCTGTGCTAAAACAGCTAGCTGTACTTTCAACATCAGCAAAATAATTCCCAAAATTCTTCTTATGGTAGGCTCTGTTATTTACTATTACTGCAAATTGCTGCTTGATGTTCTCAATTGTTTAACTGAAGGTTTGCTTCACTATAGTTTTTCAGTGGTTTGACCTCCGTCAGAAAACAGTTGTGGCTTTTAATGTGGCAGCTTATAAGATAGTATTGAATTTCTAAAGTATGCTTATGCTGTGTGATTTTACTGTTGTATCACATCCAAGAGTGTATGTTGCTCAACTTCTGAATTTGGGGTGGTTTTTTTTTTTTTGCAACAGAGCACATGGTTTGGGTGAACTTGTGGAATTTAAAGGACTAAAACTGCTTTATCTAAAATCACTGATAAATGCCAGGTAATGACTCAAGTGATATGCATGTTAACTAGATTGGCATGGATAAGTGCAGTTAAAAAGCAGCAGGCTGTAAGCATAGTGATGTTTTAAGTATATTTTATCACTTATGGGTATGAAATCCGAGGAAGTTGGCATTGGAATTTAGAATGGAAAGAATGAGTTGGTTGATGATGTAGAAAACTATTTTCCGCTTTCCCTTTGACTTCTGTCCTTATCTTCTCTGGCAATAATATGCAGGGAAATGCTATCTTTTGTTTTTCTTGTTCCTGTGTGGGAATGGTAATTGTTCTTGCTTCTTACCTGTTCAGGAAGTATTCTCATTCCTCCCCCCCAACAAAACACTGTATCAGTCATTGCCAGTGTAGTGGTTTTTTTGCTTTATTTTCTAACTTTGGCCTTCCTGAATCCTCCTGCAGTCCCTGTATAAGCCATATGGAAAAACAAGGATACCCACCCAGCCTCCCTGCACTCTGGAATGAAGCAGGTTTTCTATCTGTGTCTATGTTCAGCTACTCTATGTAAAAGAGTAATGGGCATGGTTAAAACCTGCATCTAAATTTTGACTCCTGGAGCTGCCTTCTTCCAAACTTAGATTTTCCAGCTGGTAAATCAATCTTATCCATGGAAATGTGCTCACAGTTCTCTTGGGAATTTGTCTTCTACTCTTGCCTTCTCCCTTCCCCCTTCTCAAGCCAAATCTCTTTCCAGGAAGGGAAAAAAATCCAGGGACTGGATTGGGCTTCAGCTGAATAGGGTGTCTCATTTCAGATACACTTTTTGCTGCTTCTCAAATGACCAAAACAAAAGTGACAGCTGAGTTGTCTGTTTGTGTCATGGGTCAAGGGCAGTCCAACTCAGCAGTTTCCCTTTCCTCTTCCCTGAGTTTTGTTTGGAAGCAGTAGTGATTTGCTGTTCTATATAGTCATCCTCTTGTCATGAAGACCAGATGGAAATACGTCAGTTGTTTTATGTATAAATACTCAGCCCGACAGCTGTGCGTTTATCAGGAGTCACTGGCATCACAAGTTGATGACCAAATTGTTAGTTTAGAGGGCTGTAAGCATTACTTTAACTCGAAATAAAGCTGTACTATGAAACAGTTTAAGACTTGTTGAAAGAAGAAATGCAGTTGAGCCACTTAAATGCAAATTCCTTTTTCAGGTGAAGTTGTAATTCATTTTCTAGATTATTACAGAAGTCATCCATAACTGATGATAATGTTTCATCCGCTGATGCTTGATTTTACTTATGCTGTTCCAAAAGTAGCTAAAAGGATTGCTCTGAAATCTTATAATTGTCTCCTTTCCTTTTGTAGTTTTATTAGGTAAGAACATTTATTGAGACTATTACCCAGTGGTCTTTTGGCCATTTGATAATCCTCACTCAGTGTTTCAACATGGTTTTCTAGCAAAAAAAAAAAAAAAAGCCAGGATACCTGATGTGATCCTAGCTAACAATGAATCAAATGTAATGAGATTTGTAATAAATCTACTTGACACTCATAATTAAGCGGGTTAACGTGACTTTGCAGGTTGCAGAGGGTTTTTGCTGCCATCCATGTGCAAATGAGCCTTGATTTATTCCAATAATATTGAGAAAAGGGGGGGTGGAAGTCTGCCAATGACCATTGGCTATTTGGTTGCAAAATGCAGTGTGCTGCATGGGCTGCTGAGCATAATGTGAAACAAAGTGCCATTAACAACTTCAGTGCTAAGTATATGCCTGAAAAAAACCCCCACTTTAATGGGAGAATGGGCATGGTCATTAACTTAAAATAGCTTCTCTGCAAAACTAATGTAAAACGAAGTTGTAGGTCTTGACTAGTAAAGACTGTAGTGTCTAGGACTGAAAATGAATTAAAATAAAACAAAAATTTGCTGTAACTATAGACTTAAGCTTAAAAAAAAACCCACCCCAAAACAAAAAACCAAAATCAACACCGGGGAAATTTGCCATCTTTTAGTTGAACCACCTACTTCGCAAACCTTGAGAGGAGTTGTGCCTGTTGCTCTAAAAAGGCTGCTACTTGAAAGGGGTGCTTAAGATATTTTTAATGTCTGATTACACTTTAATACAATGGAGCAATAAATGTGATTGACCATATTGTTAGTTCCTAGGCTCTGCAGGCCTTAAAAAAACCCCAGACAAACTTCTCCCCCGCCCTCCCCCCGCCCCCCCCNAACCAAAAAAACCCCAACAAAACCTCACCCAAAAAACCCCACCAAACCCCACAAAAAAATCCAACAAATGCCACAACCACCCAAAAGCAACCTAAACAAAACCCTAAAACATTGTCTGGTTGAGTTGCTTTGTCTACGTAGATATGCTTTTGCTTCCAGGTGTGTTGTGCTTTAGAAATAGTTTTCTTTTGGCTTACAGAATTCACTAATGTGGTGGCTGTGTGACTGAAGCCCTTGCAGCCAGTGTGAAACAGGTGGTTTGCAGCTCTAGATGTTTAGGAAGTCTAGGCTGAAGCTGTTCTGGAAACCTTCAATGAGGATTTTGTGGCCTTTGAATCGCACGTGTTCTTCAGTGAAAACTTCTGTTGTGTTTTACTCCATGTGGTTGGTCTAGATGATGGGAACTGAGAGCATGCTTTTCATTGATGTGTTGATTGTGTTTATGGATATATATCTTTAAAAATCTGTAACTTCCTTGCTTCAGAATCACGATGGTCTTCAGTTCTCCCTGTTCTCTGACTGTCTAGAAAATAAGTTGTCTGGGATAGGTCATATTCTGATAAATGTTGGTGTTTTTCAGCTGTATATTGGTGTGTGATACCTTGCCGTGGTGTCAAAGCACTAGGAAGTCTTTCATCTGGAACCTCATCTGAATGGCCATTTGCTAGTTAAGTGTCAGCTTTGCAGTCTGAGGGTCTGGGAGTCATCAGTGTGTGCTCTTGAAAATCACAAGTATAGCTGTTAGCCTGGCTGTTTCTTGTGGGTTTTGAACAGTCTGTTAGATGTGGTAGGATAACAAAATATCTTGAGCTTTGAATGACAACTTCTGTCAAGCAGAGATCAAGGGTCGTGGTGCTATGCACTTTATCGCATCTTGGGACGCATTCATCAAAGATAAGAGGGGTCAACTGTCTTATGGGGAAACTGAGCTGAATTAATTTGCCTTTTTATCAGTTTAGTTTCACTTTTTTGTAAGTATCTGTAGTTACTGTGTTGTTTGGTTTTTAGTTCTTCCTGAATGGTGGAAGCACAGGGGCTATTTGTATCTAGCCACGTGCCCACATTACCCCAGAGTATCTAATAGGACTATGACTGGTGATGGTATGACTTGGAGACTCCAAATAACAGTACATGTTTGTTTCAATAGGAACAGTAAAAAAAGAAAATACTTGCCATGGTTTTTATTTGCTCCAGTGTTTCTACATGATTTCTGCTGTAATGTCTATGGAAAAGAAGTTTTATTGTATGAGGAGTCTTGGTTTTATCTGTCTTGTATCTTGGCTTCTAATTTAATGCCTGGCCAGCACTAATGATACTGCATAAGCTAACTGTAGGGACTCAGTTAGTTATTCCATGACAAGTGTGCCATTTTCCCTGAAAGAAGTGGTGCAGAGGAAACTTCAGGACAGAAGAAGGCTTACCGGTAGACTTAGGCACTGCATCTACGTTCCATAGTTGTTACAGATGTGGGACAGTATTAGGTTATTGTGCCTTATAGGTTGTGGATATTAAGCTTGGTTTTCCTTGATCTTGAGGGTTAAGGAGATGATGTGTATTTGTCTAGCCTCCTATCTTGCAGTTTTATCTTCTCTGAAGAAGTGAATTTACTCACTGGATTACTTGTGAATCTAATTTGGATATTGCAGCTGTAGAGCTTTGGATAGAAACACGTTCTGGAGTTAACAAACAGTAGTTTGCAAGCTGTCTTTGGAAGACATGTGTTGGTAATGCTCTATATAGTGGTCATCTATCTTTAAATTCTTTGCCAGGACACATCAAACTCAAGTTTGATTCCTGTCATAAGATCCTGCTTTCAATTGCCCGAATGGTGTGTACCTTAACCACCTGGCTGCAAGTTTTCAAGCCAAGTGTCTGTCTTGAGCTTAATCGTTTAAGAAGCTTCAGCCAAGATGGTGCAGATGCTTCAGAGAAAAGTGCTTGCTTTGTTGTGTCCCTCAAGCTTTTGTACTTCAGAGTTGTGAAGTAGGGACTTGAAAGCAGTGTTGAGACAAGTGGGTTGTCTTTAGGCTGAGGAAGTATTTCCAAGTAAATAGTTTTCAGATAATAAAGCTTTAAAATAAGTGATGCTTACTTGGAAACTATCTTTTTTTTTTTTAACTCTAAAGACTTGATCCATGTTCTAGACTGTGCATAGTGTGTGTTAGCATCTGTATGATGCCATATGAAGGAGTTTGTTCAACTTTCAATGTGTGTTGGCTTTGTTTTACACATGTATAATTCTGTACAGCATGTACAAGTCAAACCCTCAGAATGGGAAACAAAAGATAGAAAGCTGTACGATATAATTCAGTTCCCTTGTTTGTGTTACAACTGGTTACGCTAGTAAATTTTAATATCCTCAGAAACGGCTTGCTCCGTCGGGGCATAAGTAGAAAATCTTCTGTGGAACAGCAGCCTCTATTTTTTGCAGAAGCAGCAGTCTCTGCAGCTAGTAACCTCAGCGTTCAAATGATGGAAAACTAGCTTTGGTTCCGGTATGTTGTAGTCTGATGCAAACATCTGTGGAGATATACTGCTCAAATGGCTTTAATTATAGTAAATTCAGATCTCGTAAAGTAATTTTAAAAATTATTTTAAAAACAAATGCTCTTGTCAAAATCTGTCTGCTTTTCCACAAGCCTTGGGGGAAGAATGATGTGGGTAGAATGGAATATATATATTTACTAGATTTGGCAATTATCTTCATCCTTTTCTCTCTAATGCATTTTAAAATAAAGGAGTTTTTATGTTTATGGTTTGGCCTTTTAAATACCTTCTGCATTTCTCACATCGAACTGGACTCTTGACGTTCAGGGTTTAAGTGAAATAGGACCAGCAGCAAGCACTGTTGTTATACAGACTGCAGAGTTAGATGTTTGTGTGTTTTGTTTTGGTTTTTTTTATGGTAGTAGTCATGATTGTGCAGAGGGAGGGGAAAAGTAAGTCCAAAAAAATGTATGTAAATGGAACAAGTGCGCAAAATCTAAACAGTCTAAACATAGCTATAATCCGAGTAGTACTTGACTGCTTTTAGTTTTGGTCTAGTGTTTAGTATCTAGCACATTGTATGGGAATTCCTTTTTAATTAGCTCAGAGCCAGGTCTGTGCTATGTCTAATGTAGTTTACCCCTCCTGGGAAATGGAAACTTGAAAGTGCTTTGGAAGGAAGCATTGGCAGGAGTTTATAATAGGAAAAGGCAGTTACACCTTGGAAATTGTTCCTTCATTTTTATGTAATTCTGAGTACTTCTAACTGTAGTGTTTTCTGTGGTGTTAAGGCTTCACGATGTTCTTGCTTACAAGATTGCTTAGAATCCCATTCCCCTGTCTGTCTTTGGAAAGAACATGAATTTTGGAGGAAAGAATTGTATTTTTACAAAGCTGATCACTGCCCACGGATTGCTTGTGAAGTCCTTATTTAGATGCAAGCATACTGAAGTCAGTTGAGATAAGAAAAGTTCATATTGGCACAAATTTCAGTTTCAACCTTATAGCCATATATGTGTGACTAATTCTGAAATGGAGCCGTTTGGACTGAGTCAGCAATTTAGCATGTTGAAAATGCTCAGGCTATGTCAGTTTGGTTTGTGCTGAGCATTAATTTGCTCTGCAGATGGAGAGCCAAGCCTATTGGTTATGTGAACCTTCAACAGAAGGTGACCGAGTATGGACCGTGTCTATCTGAGAAAGTGTACTTTTAAATGGCAAATTACAAGAAAGTTTCCGTGAAAATCAACATATGTTGGAAGCATAGGAGAGATTAAAAGAGCATCAAAAAGTTAGCAGCCTCTGTAGCTAAAGTGCTCAGGGCAAGAGCAAGCGGGGGGGAACTGCAGTTCTTTGTTTGCAATGCAGTCTGGATTTTATTACTTGCAAAGTGAAATCACAAGGGGGGAATGTCTGTTTTTGATGGGCAGATATGTTGCAACTCACTTTGAAGAAGCCTGTTTGTAAATTTTTCCAGCCTTCTAGCAGCTTTGAAGAAAGGACTGTAACTCTGAGACTGATTCACCTGTCCAGCTCCTGCTTATTGGACAGCCTGTTGGTCTTGTTCCTCCTTCACACTTTCAGGCTGTTAAGTGTCGATGCTGGTGCAGTTAATCATAAACTTTGAGTTTCAAAACTTGCTACTCTGTACTCTAATATTATTCCTGGGTACTGAAGCCTATTTCCAGTATTTCTGAGGTGCTGCAGCAGCAGGTGATTATGCTTGGCACCAGTTTTTTGTAAACAAATAGAAAATTGAGGAATGGATAAAGTATGTGTCTTCCCTTTCTGCCTTTTTTGTAAGAACTGAATTTTGTGGCCCAAACTGAGAAACTTGAAGTTCTAAGCACAAACCCCTATGGCAGTAACAAGAAAAATGTCTTAAGAATTTTCTTGTGTTTTGAGGATTTAGAATTATCAATGATATTTCCACCTTTTGATCCCCTAGCAAAAGAGGTCATAGAATTTGACTCCCGAGAGACTGTTTCACACAGCCGTCTATTGAAAGTACGGAGGTCTCTTATTTGGATCACAGCCATCCTGTGGAAAAATTATTTTGTATACTAGTGGTGGGATCTTAAAGGGACAAAAATATGCAAAAGTACCTGAAATTCTTCAAAAGGAATTGGTGAGGCTCTCATCAGTATCTCTAGATATGAAGCATTCAGGTGTAGGATTTTGATTGGAAAGCTTATCTTGGTACTTGGGTTATTTCTGAGCTAATTAAAGAAAATGTGGGAGGGGCAAAGGAATTGATTCTCAAGCTGCTTCCAGACAGCTTATATGGACTTCGTCCTGCTTCTGCTCACATCCTGTTGCCTGGTAGTTGGACAGAAGGCTCTTATTCTGAAAATAAATATGGCTGCTCTGTTAGATCTCTCGACAGATGATCTGGATCCTGTCTCTGCCTGTGAAAAAGGGGTCTTGCGTAGCCTCAGCTGTCTCAAGAGTAGGGAAAGATAATTCTGGACTGATCTTTCTAGCAAGAGTAAGTCTGTGTACTTGTTAAAGTAGTAACTAGTAGGTTTGAGACTAAAACCAGGTCTGAGTGTCTAGTATCTTTATGATACTGTCTTTAGCTTAATTAAAAATCTTTTACTGGGGTGTTGTTTGGGGTTGTGTGGTGGGGCAAGAAATTTGATTTAAACAGAAATGTGGAAGTCTCAAATCAACTTACCCACTCTTACGCCCACAGATATGTAGTTATTGCTACTGAAGCAAGGGATGCAGTACCAGAACACTTGTGCAGCTTTTCTGACAAACTGTTTTCATTTAGATTCCAGCTTCCATGGCTTCTTGTGTATGCAGACTTGCCGAACACATAGGAATGTGTCTGACAGACACATGGTGCTAAAAATGTTTTCAGGCAACTTTTTGACTAAGGAAACTCCAATGTTAAACATGATTAATAATTAATTTTGGTGTATGATGCACAGAACATCAAGTATCTCACTGTAGAGAAAGAGTATTTGAATATTTTAAACTTTCTGTTGGATGATGCTCTTTAGTTCACAAGTAAAATTGATTTTAAACTGCAGGTAGAATTCTTCAGTGTGACAAAGGAGGAGGTAAATTGAAAACAAGGAAGCCTGTTTACAGGTTGTGATGACCCGTTTAAGGTAGGCCCTTTAGACCGTGACATTCTCAGGCATTACAGTTTGTCTTCAAGAAATTCCTTCAAGTGTTCCTGTTCAAACAATTGAAATAAAGTGGCACCAAACCAAGGACAGACAGAATGTGACTAAAGCACAGACTTTTGGAATACGCTGTGAAAGTCTTAATAGCTGATTCATGGGTAGTTGTGGTGAGTATCTGAGGTCTTCTAGATCGTGTTTGGTCTTCTGACAGTGAAGGATATTGCCGGTATGATTGTCCTGAAAAAGCCTTAGTTTAACATGGAACAGCCTTACCAATGGCAATACTACCACATATAGTCCCCAAATTCCAAGAAAAAAACCCTCCTGAATGTTTCCCCTAACCTTCCTCTTGCACTTTTGTGTAGCTGTCTGCTTTGAGTCTCCTTGGAGATTACTCTGTTGGTAATCTTTAATTTCAACTGTTTTACACCAAATTTGACTTGTCAAAGCCTTTTCTTGCAGGTCAGTTCAACACTTAGGGTTTTTTCAACTTTTATAAAGATAGTTCTTTGATGCCCGAGGTGTGTATATTATTACTGTTGTTTACTGTACTGAAAATGCTTGTTGTTTTTATGTGTTGTAGCCTGTGTTGCTTTAGATAATGGGAGCTGACTGGTCCCCTTCAGCTGCATTTCAATTACACCATTTTCTCTTTTGTTTTAACTCATAAAATTATTTAGGGTTGAACTCTAAAGTAAATTGTGCTTCTGAATGCAGAATATGCTTCATCATGCTGGTCTTAGTTGTTCTTCCTACCATTTGCCTACCGCTACACATTTGAGTGTTTTCTTTCACTTAACTTTGCTCACTTTCCTTGCTTTGTCAAAGATAATGTGCATATTTTTAAATGTACATGTTAGTGGTGCATTTGATACTATCTGCAATATTTCTCACTTTGCAAGTAGCTTTTTAGATGTACATCTTGCATGGTGTTTGCGAAGGAAGATGTACACTGTCAGTTGTAAACATAGGTGTCTCTAATGTATATTTTATCATTGTGAAAGTCTACAATAAACATGCAAGTACATGAATTCATAAGTCAAGTTATCAGGTGAACATGGAAAAATTATTACTGCTTCCCTTCATGAGAAGCCTGAGATGAAGATGGGCATTCTGGTAGATCACAGGAAGACTGCATCATTGATGCAGTGAGGCTTAAAAAAAATTGCTTCTCCAATGTGTTTTAGGACTTTAATGTTTGTGAAATGCTAGTACTAATAGTAATATTTATGCAAGATATTCCTGAGACCTCATCTCGAATGCAAATTTTGGTCACCCCATAAAACTCGCTGTTCCCAGAACTCTTTGGTCTTTCCCTACATGAGATCCCTTTTTGATTTTGTCTATCTTGGAAGAACATGCAGAACACCTGGCAATTGTTTGAGAGGTTTATGATGAATCCCTGAAGGATCACTGAATGAGGGATCTGTCTCTGAAGGAGAGCTGCCTGGCATGGAGTTGTGTAATGATTATGTAAGGATTTTCTGTTGGCTGCCAGTACTTGGCCTACGCTTCGTATGTCATCCTGCCATAACTGATAGTAATCCACAATTTTGTAAATTAAATGAAGTACATTCTTTGGATGTGTTTGCAGAAAAAGAAGTAAAGCTGGGAAGAGTATCTCCTCTAGTGTAATTAAGCTGCATGTGCAATATATATACTGATGTTGTATGTAAACTTGAATCCAGTGCGTACTGTAGGCTGATGTGAGTTCATTTTACAAGTGGGGGAGTGCAGGGGGCAGCCTTGGGGACTGCTGCTTAAATACTTGCATAGATAAGTTTATTGCCTCTAGGCTCTATGCTGGGATTTTTGCAAGGGAACTAGTCAGCAGCACAGGAACATTACTAGTTCTTGTGTACCTCCTGCTTTGATCATCATTAGTAAATCTTTGGAGTCATCTTGACACTTCTGGATGGTTTCCAACCAGCATATTGATGCAATTTATCAGCATACTGAAACGTGGATATAGCTAGCTTTTCCTCTTTGCCAGTACTTTTGTGAAGTATATAGGATGAAGGATGGTAGTATATTTTTGATTCTCTAAATTGATTTGCCTTTATCAGAATCGGTTTAGAGTTCACACTAATATGTACCTACTCATAAAAGGACTCTTAATAGTCATACAGAAATATGTGAAATGAATAGAGCAACAGTTGCTCTTTTTGTGCAATGAGTTAATAAATCTGTAAGGTAACCAGAATGGATTGTGGAGGAGGCTTTTTTCCTGCAGTATTGTCACCCCCCTGAATGGAGAATTGGATTTTCGTAGTAAAATTAAACAGAGATGATTGGATGTACTTTCCCTCTCACAGACACAGCAATCAATTCAGTGCAAAGTGAGAACTGATGTGAGCTTCAAAACTTTTAATGAGGCATCTGAGCCAAGTGACAGGATGGTTCAGCTGGTTGATAGCTCATCAAGAATTCTGTTCAGCTAACACTTCAATTCTGTAATAAGCCATATGTAATAAACATAAGCCTTATTGTGAAGTGGTATCAGATAGCAAACTGGCCCATTTATCTTCCATGGATCAAATAGCAATTTTAAAATGAAAATAAATAAATGAGCTCTCTGTTATAATACTGATTATTTTTGTATAGCCTAGCATTTTGATTACTGTCCCTTAGGTTCTGCCTCTCTGGATGAATAAATTGAATAAACCTTTCAGCCATCTTTTTTTCCAGACTTCTGTGTAAGGAAACACAAATGCTGCCTAGAACAACCCTAGAATAGAAATGACTGAAGCTTAAACAGTTGCTTGCCATTCTTAGACCAGAATCCTGAGGACCTGAGAGATTCCAGAGGTCATATCTAAGCCATGGGTTTCATATCTACTGTTTAAAATTTTTCTCTTACTGGTTGTGTGGGGAGCAATGTAAAATCTAGACTTGATTTGATGAAGTATAATTCTTAATTTACTCTGCAGTTTTCATGGCTGTATTCTAAAGAGTGCAAGTTTCACAAAGGAAATTGTGGGATTAGTCAATGTACTGATTAGTCTTCGTCTCTGTTTTCTGTGGAAGTGTGATTTGGTTCAGTTCTTCAGTTTGGCCAACTTCCTTTGCCAATGAATGTTCGTGCTGATGTGAGAGAGCGTGGAGAGGAGTAGTGTAGACTTGTAATAATGTGTGTATTCACACACAACACAGCTCTGGAAAACAAGCTAGGAATCCAATAGAGACTCACAGGTGGTACAATTTTGCTGATGTTTGATTTTTTTTTTTCCTGAGAAAAGCTAAGTGCCTTACTGCCAATTATGTCATATTCATGCTTCTTAAAATTTAAGTGGAAACCTAAAAATTACACTGGCTGAATTCTTTGGAAGCCTGTCAGCCAGACAGACTAGCTCTTTTGAAGTTGTACAGGTTCTCTTCTCTCATTAGCTTTTCGAGAGGGACTTGAGGTATAGCTGGCTGCCACAGTCTGTAAGCAGCATGCTTGCATCTGTCTGTCTCTGAGCTCTGGGCATGAGCCTTCCATCTAGTGCTGCAGATGATACTGAAGTGTGCAAGGGTAGCAGTGTGGTCATCTCTGGCCCATAGTGCTACTGTAACAAAAGGCAAACTTTGTTATTGGGAGTTGTACTTTAGATTTCTTGTGACTTTACATAAAGAGGAAACATTCTGACGTTTCCCTCCGATGTCTGCTGTTGTCCTGCAGAGAATCAAAAGTTTTTTTTTCTGCTGTTGTGTTCGTGATGCGTGTTGTATTTGCATGCTCCTTATGCTTCTGATCCCACTTCTGCCACTTAGTGTGAGGAAGTGAGGCAGGATGGCTTTGTAGCTTACCAAGTTAGTGAGCTCATCTCTAATGCAGTGTTGCTAAGTTCCTTTTTGGTTTGGCATCTTTGGTTTTGTATGTCCTAGTTATTTCTTACTGCCTGCTGCTTGTACAGCAATAACAATGTCAGCAGTAGACTTGTTCTAAATGTTTCCATGAATTATAGGATCCTGGAAACTTGAGGATTTAGGCAACTTTTTTTCCTAGCTGAAGACCCCAAAGAACTGTATATTTGTGACTAGTTACAGGTCCGTTGTGTTTAATGACACTAAAACTTGGTGCAGGCAAACATAAACTTCAGTTCTGATGCCTTTTCTGTTAGAAGGGTCCTCACTGAGGATGTCTCTTCAAGCATAGGTTAAGTCTGTGACATTGCTGCCACCAGGTGTCTCGGATGCTGCTACTACTAGTGCTGGCACAGGTGCTACTGCATATGTAAAAGTGGGAAGTGACCACATCAGAGGAATATAATTACTGGTGGTGGTCTTCCCCCTTCCCGTGTGGTGATGAATCACAGCTTCATCAAAACTGACAAGCAATTGCAGGATAAGATGGGAAGTGGTGCTAGTATCTTTCAGTCACATATGTAGGCTTTAGTTGCAGATACTCCCCCTTCAATCCTAAAACAAAGCTGTATTTCTTATTTTCTGAAGCTTACTCAAGTGTTGACTCTTTCAGGATATGTATAATTGACTTCCTCACACTACATCCTGACTGGTGAAGGCTTCTGTTTGTTCCCCTTCTGTCTGATCATTGAGAGATTCATTTCCCTCTTTGTCTCGTCATCAGTTTATCCAATTATCATCTCTGTCAAGATATGTGTAATTTGTTTCTTTCCCTCTAACCTTCAAGCAGCAATGTATATTCAGCTTGCGTATACTTGCTGTATTGCTTACCTGTTTCAATGGTAAGAGAAAGGACAAGAAGCAATATTTTTTTTTTTGGTGTGTTTTTAGCAAACTGCATCTTCTCATGAATTTTTTGCTGTGCTATTCAGGAGATTGTTGTGCGTTGAAATGCTAGAAATGAAAACACAGAAGAGAATGTACAAGTAGATGCTTCTCACCAGGAAACTGTACAACTAATGTGAATAATCCTCTAACCTTTCACTTGAGTTGGCTACATGTGTACTTTCCTGAAACTTAAAGCATTTTCAATACCTTGTAAGATGAAGCCTACAAAAAACAATTTATTATTACTCAGGAACTTCAAAAGGTATAATAGCTAACGTTTTAAGCCTACTCTTTTACGTTGTTAGGTATGTATATTCTACTTCAGTGTTATCTTTCTTGGAGTTATTTGCGTATTCCACAAAGACTGTCTGTAGCTTATATAAAATTGATTCATCTTGTGGAGACTTACCAAGCAGCAATGTGAAATTGTGCTTTCACTAAGTCTTAACTTGGCATTATGTTTCATTCTGCTGCCCATCCTCGGGAACTTCATCTTCCATCTTCAAACTAAGATGAGGAGGAAAGGGACTGAAAAGCACTGGTTACCAGCATCCGGAATGCAGAAATACGGGGATCCTCTGATTCGCCTATTATTCATTCTGTATTGATATGATTACTTGCTTTTCTTACATTGCAAGTCATTGTTTTGGGACTCTGCCACCTATTACCAAGAAGAGGCTGTGCGTTATATTCTTCCCTTCCCCCAAACCGTGTGACTTTATGCAGCTGCAGAGATTGATCTTGATTTCTGAATTCCCGAGGTGGGGATAAGGAAGCAACACTGAAGTAGCAAGCAAGCAAACCCTTTCTCCTAAAAACTTTCTAGAAGTTTTTGCAGAGCCTTTTCTGGGGATGTCTGACCTGGGAGGGATAGTTAAACAGGATTTTGGACATTGCAGCCTTATGGAACAGAAGCCCGACTCTGCTTTTGTTCTTGCCTTTGGCACATAGCATTTTGGTTTGGTATTTCCCCCTCAACCCCCCCTTTTTTTTTTTTTTTTTTAGTTTATCTTTTGGCTAATGCATGTACTTTGGAGAGGAGAAATAATACCTGAAATAAACAGTGCATAGAAAGGCAGTCTGTTTAAATAGATTACTCTATACGTGTGTGGAGTGCAGCCTGAGTGTATTGACAGATATGTTCTGGCAACTTTTGATCTGGTTACTTATGTACTACTTTGGGGTGTCCTAATCTGGTACTCCCTGTCCTCAGTAGCCACAGTTTTAATGTATTGCTTTTCTAAACTCTTCTTATTGAGCAGCTGGCAATCTTGACAGCTGATGATCTTCCCAGCATGCTGAGAGCCCCCAGGTTATAATCAAGTGCAACTTTTGGAATCAAGCTTTACAGTCTTATGTAGAGACTGTAGAGACTTGCCTGTGAAAGATGGGAATGTTGGAAGGTAGGAAGGCTGTAGCAAGAAGCGTGCATGAAGCAGGAGCTGTCTGAAGACTGGATGTCTTCTATTAGGTGTGCAGACTTGATTATGAACTCTGTGGTTAGCTAAAGGTTTATGTAACTCTACAAACATTATACTATAAAGTTAAGCTCTTGAGCAGGGTGCTTGAATGCTCTGAGCGTCTGAAAAACACTACTGTCAAATGAAAAAATCCTTACATGCCTACAGTAGCTGTTCAGGTCCGTTTAATCAGTCTTTTTGTGTTCAGTGGATGGTAGAAAGGTGTAGTGGTGGAAGGATCTGTGGAGATCCTTCATCAGTTTTCATGTCTGTTGCTGTACAGGGATGCATTTTTGAATGGTCTCTTCCTTCTCCCTTCCTTTTTCTCTCTCTCTACCTAGTCTTTAACACTGGAAAGTCTGAAATGGTTTATGTGTTGACACAGAGAAGCAGATGCAGTTCTTGTGCACTTAGACTTCCATTTTTAGGTACCGTTTCTGTGTAAGGCTGGGTGATTTTTAAGCTCAGGGGGTTCTTTGTTGATATTTTGTTAATCTAGCTCAATGGTCACTGTGCTCATTTTTCCTCTTAGCTGCTAGATTTTTTCAGGATGAGAACACTGCAGCCCACAAAGCCTCAGTTCCATTAACAGCACTGAATATCAGAGCACTGTCTTGCTAGCTTCTCCTCTGATGACCCCTCATTAACCTTGCCTAAAAGGCTTGCAAAGCCTTTCTCATATGCTGCAGAAATGCAGACAGAAGAACACTTGTCTCTTATGTATCCTACTTCTTCCTCTGAATAATAGGCTGGGAGCAGCAGTGTCTTTCCCTTCAAATTTTCAGATGTTTGAAAAGCTTTATAAAACGCTGCTTGGTGTAACCTCAGCACACATAGATAATTTACCTTGGTTGTGATTCAGACTGACTATAATTCAACAGCACTTTGAAGTTCGTCATGGCTGTACATTTTCAGATCACACCACTTGAGGACAGTTCATAGCTACTAATTTTTCTAGTGTGCTTTCTAATGCAGCTCTTCGGATAAAAGCTACATAGTGTTGCTCTAGTGTAGTTTAAAAACAAAAAAACCCACAACAAAACAACAACCAACACGCTACTATATAGCTACGTAGAATTTCTGGAGCTAGTAGTAGGATATGCAGAAAGCTAGTAAAACCTGTCTTTATTAGGGAAGGTGTCCAGTCTGTTTCTGTTTCCTCTTTATCGGTTATCTTCCTAATATTGTAGAAGAGGGAACAGCTGTCTAAGTTGTGTAGCAGCTCACACACTGAGCTGCGTTTTTAAAAAAAAATGTCCAGTTTAAAGTTGACCTTTATCACCTGTGAGTCTGCTTATTTGTAGAGTAGACCATGTAGAGAGACCAGGGGAAGATTTCTGGGTCAGGTTTGTTCTGTGGTGCAAAACAGTCCCTGGCACTTTGACTGTGTTAATTATGCTTGAGATTAAGAAACAGAAGAGCACCTTTGAGGATGTATAGCATGGGTTAACAGATCTAATTCCTTCTATGTAGAGTACTTCTGTTGTTATCCACTTGCTTGGTATCCTGTAGCATGTGTTTGAGAGTGTGTCTCTTCTGCATAAGTGTGTCCATTTAATGACGGCTGAATTGTCCTAGAATTTAGCTCATGCCATTTGGCGTCAGTTAGTAAAAACGGGTAGCGGATGCGAGACCCTTAGTTGAGCTTGCTCTGAATGAAGAACAGACTCAAGTGGCCTGAGCAGAGTATGATGCCTTGCTGCGGTGGTTCTGCTGCTTCAGGTGTCTGAGCCAGGCTCTGCAACTGCTTGCGGCAGTGTGATGTGCTTTGTAGATGTGTGATTTCTTGTCACGATGCTAATAGGACAGGACTCAGAAGAACTGTGGAAAGTCAGGAAGAGTATGCGAAATTACTCAGTAGACTGAACAGGTAGGTGAGCAACCCAGTTGAAATTAAGATTAATTTAATCTTAATTAATTGCCAGAATTGTTTTTTCTTTCCTCATTAAGGATGCTGAATTGATATTAAGCTTTGTCTGAAAAAAGCCACCAAAGGAATAGAGGCATTTTTTGCTGATAAGCTTTGCTTTTTGTGCCTTGGTACAATAGCTCATCTTGGGGGTGGGGGGTTCTGATTTTGGGTTGGTTTTTTTCTGCATTTATATAAGGCACTTAAGTACAGGGTAGACAGAGGCTAATAACAGTTCTGTGTGTGATTGATGCTCTTGTAAATTAAGTACATTAGTGAAAGAGTAAGCCTTTGCCTGGTTTATCACAAATGACCAAGATCTCTGTTTTACATTGAGTAATGTAAACACCTCTGATAGTTCTTCCCTGACCCAAAGAAATCAGAGGGGAAGAACATGGATAAATGGAAACAGCCAAGAAAAGCTGATTGAATTGTTCGTAACTGAACAATTGTTTCACTTGCTGCCTGCCTCCGTTCAGGCCCCTGGCACTGCAGAACTGTGGGTCACGTGCTGGGAAGCCTTGCTGTTTGTCCTGGCTTGTCAAAACAATTTAATGTAGGTGGAAAGGCATGAATGAAATGAACGGAGTGGGCTTGGTGCATCTGTTTGTTTGTTCGAAGGGCAGTGCAGTGATTGGGATGTGACACTTAAGTCCTGTGGGGATGCTGTCGGTTCGGGAAGAACAATGCTGGCTGTTTTATGGGATAGTTAAATCCATTTTAGGAAGCAAGCTCTACTACAATTTGACAGCTTTGTATATTTTTAAGTGGTTTGTCTATATCTTCTCAGCATCTGCTACCCGAGATACAAGAATGTTATTTGCTAACTTCTAGACTTAGGACTTTGTCTTCTATGCCTAAGATTGCTTCATTATGGTAAAAAAAAGACAGAGGGTGGGTGTCCATTTTTTAATTTTACTAGTAGGAATTACAAAACCATCGTCAATGGTCTTTGAAGGATAGGATATCAAGCTGTATATTAACTGTTCTTAAAGTGGTGGTTTCCTTATAAAATTGTTCAAGTTTTCCAGGCTTATGGAAAAGCATCTTGTGCGTCTTTCTATTTTGTTTAGTTTCTAGCTGTTTGATGTACAAACAAAAATTAAAAAAGCAAAACATTAGATTTGTTTAGCCAATTTTATGCTCTGTGATACTAGAATGCTAAGTTGTGAAACCACTGTTTCTTGCTTCCAGATGAAAATGGCAAATACATGCTGAAATGATCCATCTAGGTACCTATGTAGACTGTGAGTTACAGGAAAAAAGGCAGCAGGTGATAGATCTGCTTATTTGATTCACCCTCGAGATAATTTAATCAAATGGAGTGTTTATTTTGAATGATATGCCACAAACTTTTTGCTACCTCTTTAGAGGAGGAGAGACAGCTGAGGGTCTCTCATTCCTGCAGACTCCTGCTCAAAGGCCACAGTGGAATCAGAGTACTGCCCCAAGTAGCTGCCTTATTGGAAAGGTAGATCTGGGCTTTTGAGTCTCTTGGAGCATGCACTTATAACTGAGGATTGTGAAAGCTGTCCCCTTCCCAAATTCTTGAAAAATGCTCTTTTAAATTCTCATTAAGTGATGATGACTTCTTTCTTTCTGCTACAGCTCTGCTGTATAGCGACTTTGTGTATGAATTCCATCTGATGCCAAGATGTTCTCATTCCCCAAGTATTTATGCCTAACGTGGCTGGTAACACCATTTCTCAGTCTCCCAAATTACATATGGTGCTCTATTTTCTTGCTTATCTCTATTTTAGTAGCTGCAGCTGCTTAAATTGCATCTTTCTACAAGAAAGAGCATAAAGTTGTCACATTCGCCCATACTAACAGCTCAAAGGATGCCAAAAGGTTGTCTTTGGAATAGGCTTTGTTCTAGTCCATCTCTGTGCAGTCTGGGTAATCTTACCATCTAAGGTTCTGGTGTATGGAATACTCAAGTTTTGAAAGTATACTTGTCATTTTAAATCAGGTTAGCCTGTAGGATAGCTGTTTGCCAGTTGCATTAGAATGTAGGTTGTACAAGTATAACCAGTCACTGTGCATACAGCTTCATTTTGTTGGTATAATTGTACATGAGATCTAGTATTTTCCTGAATGCTAGGGTTGGTTTTTTAAGTATATTCACCCTTTTCTAATACCTAGCATTAGTGTTCCTTTAAGGAAAGAAATGTAAATAACTGTTCTGGGTGAGTGTATGGGTTGTGTATCCAAGGAAGGGAGGGTAGTTAAAGGTAGCATGCATCGCTAGTCTTAGGAGACAAGTGGCCTCTCTGTCTTTTCCTTACCGCTCTGTTTAATGTTTACTTTTGCTGCTGCAGCACGCTCCTGAAGGATGCAATGTTTCCTTGGTTGCAAAAACATAGCTGTCTTCCCTGGGTGAAATTTGTTGGCTGGTGTTTGTGCCCAAACTTGTCCCAGACCATTAGGGCACTGTGACTTCCAAAGAAGTGTTGAATTACTTAGTATATTGTCACTGTCTTGGGTTTTTTTTTTAATGCTACCACTGGATTGTTAAGTGTCTGTTTTTAAGGTCACAGATATTTGCAGGAACACAATGCCACCATTGATGTGACCAGAAAGAGAAATGAGTTAAAATATGCCTGCCGGTTAAGAGTCTGTTCGTTGATAAGAATGATTAGCACTTGTTGGTTTCTATTTGGGGCTAGTAGTACAGTGGTAAGGGAAAACTGAATAAGGCCCTTAAGGGGGATTAGGTTTACATAGATTAAGATGAGAATTTAATGTCAAGTGTAGCCTAAAACTGGTTAGTAGTGTTTGTGGTAGATAACTTGTTAGAATGCACAAAATAAAGGAAGTTTAATCCAAATGTATATCTAAAATTTATGGTTTTGGACTAAAATGAATGCAAGGGTTCATAACACATAGCTAAATTTAAAAGTGATATAAAAGTCATTGTTGCAGCCTGCTTTTTATAATTACCATATATAATAATTGGGTTTACAGCTATACACTAATTTTAAAACATGGATTATATGGATCACGTGCAGAGGCTGAGAAGACTGTTTCATTGTACTGTAAAAATGATTGTTACTGTGACTTTTATTGCTTGAAGCATTGAGTGTTTCTTAGAAGCGTGTGTGTATGGTCTGTTGACTGATGTATCTGTTGCAGCTCACTGCTTTTTTGTATCACAGTTGTTTGTAGTGATCAAGATGAACTGGTTTTGAACTGAACGTGTGCTGTACTGTTTCTTGTAATAAAAGTAAAGCTATTAAATGGCTAAGATAGCTCAAATGGAAGAATTACTTTCATATTGAAATAAACCCAACACCTAAGCAGACGGGAATACTTGAATGTTTGCTGAATGCTTCTGCAAACGTGTTATATCAAAGTTTGTGCAAGTATGCTTATAAAGGAGTGAGAAGAGGTGGTAGTGCTAATTTCTGCGGAGTGAAATAGTTGCCAGATTGAATGCTTTTGGTGTCTATGGACTAAATTTGCAAGTCTTAAGGATTTAGCATCTTTCTAAGAACTGTAAAATATGTGTGTGGCTGACATTCATGGACACTGTGATAAGATATTGATCCCTGAGGTAATTTCAAACCTGTTTTCAAACTTTTCTGGAAGACTTTTCTACTTCTGGCAATTGGAGCTTCATCTGGAAATGGAGTTTGTCCATGTCTGAAGATATTCTGAACGTCTTAGAAAAAGTTAATGATCTCAGTGAATATAGGGTGGTTCAGATATTAGCATGTTTGAATGGTGAGAATGGTGAGAGAACACATTACCTGTAAACAAAGGAATTATGGCCTGGAGGACAATAGGAGTTTGTGAGCAGTGTAAGTAAACCCTGCAGATTTTTACCACTTCCTTTTAATTGAAAAGGGAATATGGAATGAAGTGACTTAAAACTATTACTCAGATTTGACAAAGAGATCACTGGTTATTCCTAAATAACTTTATTCTAGAACTCTGGTTTCTGAAAATACAAACTGCATCTGGATCCAATTTATGTCAGCCGATCGATCTGGCTGGTCTGACCAGCGCGTTGGTAAGCTGACAACACTGAATGATGCAAGGAGACTGTTTTCTCTTGAGATGTGCAGCTTATTCTTGTAATAGCTACTCTAGAGTTTTGATAATATCTGATAGCCAGTTGTTGGTAGATAATACAACAGTACTGTCCAGGAATGCTTTTTCATGATCTGTCTCTGGCCAAAAGATCGCTTTCTGTCTCTAGTGATTTATGTTTTTGTTTTTCCTTGATGCTAGATTACAGGAAACTTGCTCAATCATGAGCTCATGCTTTTAATCAAAGAAAATCCAACTCATTTACTTGTTCGTCTACAGTTATAAGTACATACTATATGTTAGAAAGTTTTGATGCTCTACCCCCGCTATATGGAGGGTTAATCCAATCTGTTACCAATGGTCTGGATGCTATACACATAGGAAAACTGAAGATGATTATTATTGTGTACAAACTGAGAGAGATGTTTTAAATGATCCAATTTTGTCTCTTCTTGAATGCTTCAATATTTGAGATCATTATGTCCCACTTCCACCTCAAGTCAAGCAATGACTAATTTTATTACAGTGGGAGAGGAAAAAACAGGAAGAGGAGATGATCTACAGTCTTGCAGTTCTTACCTCCGAGAGCAATTAGGCTGTAAGGAAAAGTAATAGAATGTCTTTTAAGTAGTGTTTTTAAGGGTAATTGCGAACAAAATGGCATTTAAGACTACTGACTGTACCCAACTATTTTTCAAGTTGCTGCTTCTCCAAGTAAGAAATAAAGCAAAGCTTTCTGACATACCTTTTCTTTTTCACTAGGATCGGAAGCTGTCCAAGTCAGAGCGACAAAGATTTAAAGAGGAAGCTGGGATGCTGAAAGGGCTTCAGCATCCCAATATTGTCAGGTTCTATGATTCCTGGGAGTCTACAGTCAAAGGAAAAAAGTGTATTGTTCTTGTGACGGAACTCATGACATCTGGAACATTGAAAACGTAAGTAAATTAAGGCATGTGAAAGCACGTAAGAATCATTAGCACAAAATCAGAGCACTAGAAATAGATCATATTTCGGAATAGATTAGAACAGAGCCCTTTTGCTGAGGGCTAAACTTCTCTAGGGAAATTCTTGTTTAAGAGGAGTCTTAGTAGCACTGCAGGGTATGGTAGAAGATCCTTTTAAGTTACCAAGCGTGTCATATTCTTTCTTGTGATGTCCTAGTAAGCACAGGCAGAAAAGTTTCAGATTTTGAGAGCTCAGGAAGTCAATGCTCTATTTTCACTTATCAGAATTTTTCATTTTCCTCTCTGAATGCCTTCCGTCTAGCATGAGCAGGTTTGTAAAGTTCAAAGCAGAAATTAATCCTTCACTTGTTTTGGGTGTTACTACAGTACAAATAATGTGGCAAAAAAAATTTCCAAAAAAACAAAACCAAAAAAATCCACCAAAAAACCAACCCATCACCTATGTGTTTAGCTGAAACTTCACGAAGCAGTGCATAACAAAAATCCCAAAGTATGCAGATGTCTGCAGTTTCAACCTGTGAAGTAGTTGAGTGAAACTAGGTTTATTTTTAAGGCAGAGTTAAAAGTAGACACTAGGGAATGAAACTGCCGCGAGGGCCCTCTAGTGGCATGGGGAGCGTGTGAGGAGTCCCACTGAAATCACACCTTTCCCCGCTGTAGCAACTTGCAGAGCTGAGAGTTTGTTCGCGAGCATCCAGTCACCATTAATCTACTGGAAATAAAACTGCCAGCATTTGAAATGCAGGGATTGTGGGTCGTTGTCTTAATTCAGTGCCTATTTAAGTCTTGGAGAGGCATTCAAATCCTAAATGTGTAAGCAGGCTGTAGGAGCTGGAAACAATTGGCAATCTATTTGGTTAAAATAGCCTGTGAATGTCTTGTGTTTTTACGATGCTTATTGATAGCCACAAATGGACATACTTAAAGAAGGAAAAAATGGCTCTTTGGGAGTCTGCACTGCAATTACAGGGGAGCGTTTGTCTCCAGAAATAGTACTGGAGGGCACTGCAACTTTCTTTTTAGCTGTACACTCAGGGAAGACTTTTCTGAGGTTGTTTAAGGTGTCTCAGATAGAATAATAGATCCGTTGCTTCATGTACTTTTTGAGAACAGGAGTAAAAGTTGTACAGATGCCTTTAAAGTTACCTAATTTTATGCTAGAATATCTAGTATTCTCTTCTGTACTCCTTTCTCTCCCTCACAGATTTTAATATTTGCATTGTCTTGTTGTGTGGCGGCATAAACAAGATGATAAAGTAATAATGGACAACTGTAAAGTAGGGCGTTGGTAGGAAGAAATACCTCAGGTTTGCTGGCTATAGGATTAGTTTGTACTCTGAAGTATGAAAGACTTTCTATTTTAGCCAGAAAGAAATTAATAGACTCTTTAATTGAAGATCTTTTAAACTGTAGACTTCTGAGTGGGTTTTTTCCCCCACTGTTGTATAGTTTGTGTTATAATTGTGACTTAGTTTATTCTTGTCCACTGCACTTGAGACTTGGCAGGTAAACTATATGGGAAATTTCTGATGTGCAAAATTTGTTACCATTAACTATTTCATGTACCTGTGTCATTTCCTAGGTTTACACTGCACACTTGTGTTTGCTTATGATATTTGGCTGACTGAGTATTACTTCCTTATCTCTTTTCAGGATGTTTACATTACCTGCATTTAATACAGGTGATACCTTCCTTATTTTGAGACTTGGGACATAAACATTGTTGTCACTTGATATAAAAAAAAGTGAGCAGAAGAAAAGTGTGGTGATATCCTAAAGTAAATTTTCCTAATTTTTTTTGGTATTTTGATACATTTATATACACACACATAAATGATGTCAAAATCTTGTGGACTCATTTTCAAATGCTGCCTGGGCAAATTTCTAGTTTTGCATGAAGGAAAAATCCCTGAACTTCTGCATACCAACGGAAAAGTTTTACACCTCAATTGTGGTAAAGAATGAAACTGCTTTCTGATACTGTGTGCTATCATGGAATTAAAATATTGAAAAAAAAAAAAAATGGAGTTGTCTATTTTAAGTCTTAATTATACTATTAATGAAGACAGCAATTTTTAATCTGGCCTATGCCTCAGCCACTACTTTTGTCTAAAGCTGCTGTAGTGTATGTTCCTGATGCACTTTAAAAGAATGTCATCTATCTGGTAGGGCACATATAGAATCACAGGGGTTGGAAGGGACCTCTGGAGATCGTGTGGTTCAGCCCCGCTGCCAGAGCAGGTCCACCTACAGCAGGTTGTACAGGGTGGCATCCAGGCAGGTTTTGAATGTCTCCAGAGTCAGAGACTCCACCACCTCTTTGGGCAGCCAGTGCTCTGCCACCCTCAAAGTAAAGAAGGTCCTTCTCATGTTTACCTTCCTAGTACTTCTACTAACTTAGTAGGGTTTCCTATAGCTCCTTGAGCTGAGATGCTATAGATCAGCAGCCTTTCTGCTTCAAAAAAACCCAACACAAACAACTTTGAGAGAGAAAGCCAAAATCTAGTTCCTGTTTCTCTCTATTCATTGAAGCTAACTGTTAAGAAAGCCTTGTTCTCATCTTTGCTTGTATTTGGTGCTAAGATCAAATATCTGTCTATTTTAATTTGACTGCTACACTGGAAAATAGACAAGAATGATGTTGATTGGGTGGCAACAAGTTGAATGGAGCGCCACCAAGATGGTCAGGTGCTGTATTACCTGCTCTCTGAGGTGAGGCTGAGGGAACTGGACATGGTCATCCTGAAGAAGATGATCCTTTGAGGGAGACCTAACAGTCTTCCAGGACATATGAGGGAGGCAGTCGGGCTCTTCGCAGTGGCGCATGGTGGGAGTATTAGAGACAGTAGGCATAAATTGAAACAAAAGAGTTCAGACCTCAGGAGAAGCTATTTTCAGTAGTGATAATCAGGCAGTGGAAGAGGTTGCCCCAGGGATGTTGTGCAGGCTCCATTCTTGGAGATACTAAAAACCTGGCTGAATACAGCCCAGTGTAATAATTTCCGATTTCATGGCTGACCCTACCTTGAGCAGAAACTTAGACTAGAACCTCCCGAGGTTTCTTCAAACCTGAGTTATGGTACTAGGAAGACTGAAAACATAGTGGCTAGTAGGGTTGTCTGTGTATTTTTATATATTTATATATGCTTCCATTTTAAAATGGCTTCTGCCTTAAGTGGCATGTGACTTAGTTCATGACAGTGTTATGGAAAAATGACAGCAACACTGCAGGATCCTGGGTGATGGTTGGACCCAGGTCTTTTAACAGTGAGAAGCTGGCAGTTGACTAGCATATTTGAAACCAAGAATGTAATTAGGGATTCCAGATGCTGAACTGAAGTGCCCCTACCATGTGATCTTTGGAACAAGCTCAAGAGAGATGAATGAGGCTTGTGTCAATAGCAAGAATTCAAGTGGTAGCTGATGTGATCCAGAACCTCCTTCAGTTTGTCTCCTTCCTTGGCTTGGCTTTTTCCCCGCCTGTCTTTACATTCTGTTTTGAGACTTGATTTCCTTCTGGAACTGGGTCCCGATGGCTTTTACAGATCTGTTTTCACAGCAGGCTTATTGCTGGCAACTTGATTTTCCAGATCTTCTTCTGAACTGGAGAAATTCAAGTAAAACGGATTAATATACTCCATTTTGATGTTGGCGTTGATTCAAGTGATTTCATCAAGACTTTTTCTCGTGATTAAGTGGATATGCAGAAGAGACTGAACATTACCACGGAATAATTGAACATGATTTGGTTTTATTTTAAGACTGTAGTTGCTGGACTCCATGCTGATCACAGAATTTACTACCAGTCTTGCAGTAGTGTGAAATTGGTCTTTATCTGAGACTTTGAGTAACATCAGCTGAATAAGAAAAAAGTCCTTGCTTTACACAGCATGCTAGTTCCTTTCTCGCAATGTATTTCAGCCCATATGTTTTCAAAAAGAAGAAAACAACAACTGTTCACTTCAAATTGTTTTACCCAAAGAGAGGTTGTGAGAATACACTGCTGGAAAGCACTGTCATAGGTTATTCACCTTGTGGCATCTGTAATCGGTTGAAACTAAGGAGGAGAATAAGATCCTAGTCTTAGATCGTAAGCATTGGAAAATATTTTTGATGTGAAATTTGACTCTTCTGACATGGGACTTTAAAAAGTGGCAATATTAAAATAATTAAGGTTTGTTCACATTCTGCCTACAAAGGGATACTGACTTTACACGTGAACTCTCTCAGGTTAATTATTTGGCAGAGCCTTTTTAAAGGTTTTCCCACCCCGTCCACATCTGTCCACACTTTTGAAGTAGTGAGTAGTACCAGTCAGACTCAGGTTATTGAACCCCATCCTGCACCAGGGAAGTGGTCTTGAAGAATTTCTTATTTGCTTGACAACAAATAAATTTGAAGCAGGTTTAAAGTATGGCCTGGATCTTTGACCAGAGTGCTTGTGAACTGATACTGATAACTGAGGTGCAACGACAGCAGAGCTCTTGCATAGTTGCAACAACTCTTGTACGTACCATTAGCATTTTGGCTCTAGTGCCCCACCTTCACACCCAGATACGTTTAATCAATGAAAAGGTTATAACTATTTAAGCAGTTTCAAGAAAACGGGTAGGAAAGAAGAAAAAAAAAGATAAAGAATTGTTGCAATACATAAGCTTTTAACTCTTGGTTAGGGAAGCGGTGCCTTGAAACTTAACAAGCCAACTGCCTAATTACTGTAAGGTGACTTTGTATGCAAATGAATTATTAGCTATAGATCAAGCATTTCACATGTATCTTTCAGCACTATAGTCCCCTGGCTAGAAGAAAGGGGGTAGGAATTCTGAATAGGGCAGCTTAAGTTTTAGGAGGAGAAATGATCTTCAGGTCCTCTGATTCTAAAACAGAATGTGAAGGTGAAATTTTTGCTTCTCTTTAATTACGGCTTTCTTACTTCAGAACAGCAAATGGTACAACATAATCTACTACTTGTTAGCAGAACCTGTTTAACCTTCTGTTACTTTTTCATTAGGTATTTGAAAAGATTTAAAGTGATGAAAATTAAAGTGCTGCGAAGCTGGTGTCGTCAGATACTGAAAGGCTTACAATTTCTACACACGCGCACTCCTCCCATTATTCATAGAGACTTAAAATGTGACAACATCTTTATTACTGGCCCTACTGGATCAGTCAAGATTGGAGACCTTGGTCTGGCAACCCTGAAACGAGCTTCTTTTGCCAAAAGTGTGATAGGTAAGCCTCTCCTGTTTTGGAGGCTGGTGAGCCAGTCTACCTGTTGAAATTTGAGTCATTTACAAGCTTTCTTTAAAAATATGGTTTCAAAAGTACACGGTCAAAGCCTGGAAATGTGTAGGCTTCGTTTCTTGGCTGTTGAGGTCATTCTGTGTTCCTGATGAGATTACATGTTGAAATTTTGCTTGTGCTTTTGATAATTGTATATTAACATTAAGTATTTTCAAATATAGATTCATTGCCCTGCCCAACAGTTTAGTGCAACATTGTTGATAAAACCACTCTTGACTGCATATAAATCTCAGGTTTAATATGATGCTTCAAGAAATGTAGGAATGCATTTTGGTGACCAAACAACATTATGATATTTAGTCTAGCATTAATTTATATAGCTACTTTTTTTTATTGTCACTGGGGGTTAATATTAAATCTCTTACACTTTGAGTAAACGGAAACTAAAGTATATTGAAGAAAGTCAATATATATATTTTATATCACAGACTATGGTATAATGCCTCACTCAGGGAGTCTACAGAATGTGGATTTTTATGTAAGTTAGGAGGATGCATTGGGGAAGTATTGCCTTATACTTGCTCTGTTCTTATGTATCCACTAATAGTAACCTTTTTTAGAAATTGTTTTCATGGAACTAGTATAGTCTTCTTTGTGAATTCTTTAAAGAATTGGTTTTATCAGCTTTGTTTTTATAGTTGGGTGAATAGACTGCAGGGAATGAAGTTGCTCTCACTGTCAGTATTCAGAGCTTGCTAAAATGCAGTATTACTCAACAGTCCTATATTAGATTCCTAGATGGGATCAATGGTGTATACCTGTAAATTGTCTTGCAAGCTGTCGCTGAAATATTTCCTGCTTCTTAACCAAGTAAAAGTAATAACAGGAAAGAAAAGTATACACTGTCAAAAGAAATATATTTTCTTAAGCATACTCACCCTGAAATTTATCATTGGAAAACTACCACTACTTATCTAGCTATTTGTTAACAGTTAGCCTTTGGATAAATGACTGTAACTGCATACTCTTTTTGGTTTAGTGTGGTGAAAACAAGCAATGTGGCTATAGGATGATCTGTAAACTGTCTTGAATCTGGTGTCTGCAGGAAATAATTCTGTGCTTAAATTTTGCAAAAAGCAACCTTGCATCTCTGGCTTAAAGTAAATCTGATCATACAGTGCAGTCCCTTTTGCTTACAGAGGGGACGCTGTGATGCTTCACTGGACAATAATTTTCTGCACACTATTTAAATGGGACTTGTTGAATCTCACGCTCTATGCCTGTAACTCAATCTCTCTGTATTTCTGAGTATTTTTGACTGTAGGATATCCCTCACTAATGCCTGTATCTGCAGTAGGCCTATAAATATACTGCAGGTGGGAAGGTAAGTATATGAAGAAAAGGGCTCTGGTGAGTGGCCTTTGCAGAAAATTACTTTTTATCCTTTTTTCATGAAGATTTATATCTGTAACAACAGAGTTTTTCATTGCAAGGCCTTTCCCCAACCATTCTACTTCAAAAAGTAGAAGGAAGGCACCAGGTCAGAGACTAGCTGTGGGCTCTTACCAATACTACTTCTTTTGCAGCAGAGGGCAGTCGTTTTTGAAACAAGATTTAATGTGCATTCTTTCTTACAGGGAGAAAAGGTAAGTGTCTTAACCCTCCTTAGTATTTGGTTTGCAGCCTATGGCTAGTCTACAGTTTTCCCCACTTCTTATCCCCTCCTCTTCATTTGACTCCAGCCTGATCCACTGTGTTTTGATACTCGTATTAACATGCATAAAACAGGAATTGCATCAGTCCTTTCATGCCGTTCTTATTCCGTAAAGGCCTTGCAATGGAAGACTCACAGAGTACGTTGATGCAACAGTGACTAAGGGTTTCCTTCCTCTTCTTTTTGCCTCCACTTTCTCTTGTCTCACAGGTCTGCCCATCCACTTCCTCCTGCGGTGAGTAACGCCAGCAGCCTCTGCTCGCTTTGAGACATTTAGAGTCTGAATCGTTCTTTTAATTTAAGGTACCCCAGAGTTCATGGCCCCCGAGATGTATGAGGAGAAATATGATGAATCCGTTGATGTATATGCTTTTGGGATGTGTATGCTAGAGATGGCCACGTCTGAGTATCCTTATTCCGAGTGCCAAAATGCTGCGCAGATCTACCGTCGAGTGACCAGTGTAAGTCCCTGCCCACTACTGATTCTACAGCTACTACTACTAGCAGCAAAGGCGTACAGCTGGGTACAAGCGCATATGGGGAAAAAAAAAGGAGCTGACAAGAGGTTTTTGGTGGATGGGTGTAAAGGTATGGGATAGTTCAATTTTCCAAACGGTCAGTTATAAGCCTGCGAATGGAAATAAAACTTTGCATATGTTCATACTCTTCCTTCAGTATATAAGAATGTGTTGCATAGGATTTAGGAAGAAAACTCAACCCCATACAAAAACCAAAACCTAACAACAAAACACATTAAAATAATAACAGATTATTTTCTAAGCCACCGGGGGGATGGTGGAAGTTTTTCAGTCTTGAAGATTAGCCGGCACCTTTGTTCTCTGAGGTGAAGTTGGATCACAAATTTGGAGCACTCTGGCTTAACTGCCAAGGCAAATCATAAATTGTTGCCTAGAGTGATTTTAAGTTAATAGTTTACTGAATTCCAAATGGCCCTTAGCTACTGTGTGTCAGGTGCACTGCTTATAATTATGCAGTGGAAATACTTGCTGAATAGCAGGAAGGTATTCCACCCTGAGAAGTGCTGGTAAAGTGTAGTGGTGGTGGAGCCATTGCCAGTGAAACCAAATAAGGCTGAGAAGGCAAGCAAGAGATTTGAGTTTGCTCATCTGACTGGGCTAAGTGGAACCTACAGACCTTGAATATAGGAAGCAGAACTGTAGTGCTAGAAATGTTCAGGATGCTTGTGGCTATATTTACTTTGTGGTCTCTAAAACAGTGTTGTGAAGACTATACCAGTGCAGTAAAACAAACTGTACATGTTGTCCAACCTTCTGATCTAAGCATTCAGAAAGAATAGTGATGTCTCCACTTGAGGAAGTGAAAAATTGCATTGGATTTCTCAGAATACCCGTGTGGATATGCAAAGGGAGGAAAAACAACCTTACCTTTCTCCGATCCGTAGACAGATGAATTCCTGTTAATCTTTTTGTGTGCTTTATCTTGGAGAAGTTGAGGGTTTAATAAATTACTTGCTTAGCTTTGGGAAAATAAAATGCTCTCTTATTCCTGATGCTTTACACTGTAAAAGGCAGGTATAATTACTGACTTACAGATGTGGAAGCAAGGGTCTTGATGACAGAAGTAATGAATTCTGAAGGAAGGCTTGGTGAAATAAAAGGCAGTCTCATGTTTGAAGGGGAGTATTGGAGAGGCACAGAAGGAGAAAGAAAGAAGGGATAAATGGCCATTTTGGTTTTGTGAACAGATGTTAGAGTTCGTTTATAGATACACAGGCAGAGTATTTTTTTGTATGTTGGTGTAATTTTGTAAGTAGAGGCAGAAAACAAGGGTGAAGTTTAGTCTTCACTCTGCTTACAGCATGATCTGATTTGCAAGTTATTTGTATCAGTGAAAGAAAACTGAGTATCTTACCAAAACAGTCTTAGCGGTACCTTTTGCTATGCTTATGTATGTGTCTGGGCCAGAGCCAAAGCAGCATAATTTGGATGGGTGCTTTTTCTCAGAACAAGCACCTGCTCTGCCCTGCCCATTCCTTAAAAAGTGCTAGAGACTGGGCTGTGGTGAGAATTGGCTTTTGAGACAATCGCAGGCTTGGAAGTCCCCAGGTCTTAAAGAGCTATCTTTTCCCTGGTCTGTGAAGTACTTAGCAATTGGAAAGCCTTGTAGGGGCTTGTAGTGGACACACTTATCTAGAGACTTACCATGGTTCAACTTACCACTTTTTTGTTGTGCTTGGTACTTCTTTCTCCCCATTGTTTTTGGTTTACTGTTGAACTTCTAAGTGGATGAGAAACACTAGTGGGTTTTTTGTTTTGGTCTGTCCAACACCACCTTCTACTCTGCTTTCTGCGGATGGTTCACGGATTGAATTTAATTGTTAAATTTTTCTGCTGTTTCATCTACTACTGGAGAGCTCTAAAATGTACTTTGATATGAAATCAATAAAATCTTGTGTTCTTTCAGAAAGAGCAAAGGATAGGAAGGTGAACAAAATGAAATGTATATTTATCTGCTTCTAGGCAGAGAATGAAAGGCTGTGTGCATTGGTATATTTGGGTTTATTTCATTGTAGTCACAAAGCAGTTTATTTTTAAAAAAAACCCTAAAACAAACAGGCCAACCCCCCAAAACCCCACAAACAAAACTTGAATAACTTTCAAGGAAGGCTTTCAATGAAGAAGACAATTATTATCTGAAATTAAAGCACAAACCTGTCTTATCTGATAATGAAGAATTCAGTGTTTCTTCTACAATGTGGAAAACAGAACCATGTTATGAAAGTGAAATAAAATACTCTTTGTATTCTTTTTGCCAGTCTGTGAAACCTCTGTGAACCAAGATGAAAGAGCCATACAGTTTTCTGCCCTTGTCCTTTGCTCCCTGTTAAAGAAATAAGATTTTCTTTCATTTCAAATGAGACTGTAGAAATTTAGACAATGTCTGCAGTTGTGGGTGAGGGGTGAGCCAGTCAAGAAATTCGGTACTTTGAAAGGACTGTGTGGGAACCATCAATAATGGAGTGGAGTCGGAAAACTTCCCATGTAGGTAACTCCGACAGTACTTACCAACACACTTCCTTCTAATGTATGTTGGAAGGTGAATGTCGTTTGTGGAAGATGTCTAACATTTCCATTTCAACACCTTAGTTTGCTACTTTTCTAGGTATGTTTAGGAATATTTTGAGGTAGGAGCTGTAGTCCTGCTGTGCCTTAAATGAATGAATTATTTTATCTAGATGCGTACACAGATACCAGAGGGAAAGGCAATAATAATGGTTTGCTATTGACAGTCATGCCATGTTAAAAACCACTGAAACCTCAAAGGCAATGAGATCAAAAAGTGCAGCCACTCATCGTGGGCAATACATATTTAGATTAATTGATTTCCTAATCAATTCCTAACCCCCCTTTGCAGTAACTGTTAGGCTTAGTAAAAAGCAGGGTTGCTCCGTTAGCTTAAATATTTGCTATTGTTTAGGACAGAAGCCTGTAAAAGGTGTCTTAATGCCCAAGGTGTCCTCTCAGGACTTGGTACTACCAGCTTACATTCTTTTCTCCCATTTTGGCTGTGCGTTCGTCTCTCTTCTAAGATGACCTTCAACAGTGTTGCATTATTAGACCTTTTGCGATAAGGATTGCTCTAGCTGATGCCCAGATACCACAGCGTTGGGTTGGGGCATTTGCCAGGATTGCTCGGAGTACTTGCTTACGTGTTCTGTCTCTTCTGTTCAGGGTCTTCCCTCATGGTTGGAAGCAGTTTTCTGATCAAATAATACAGTTAGGTGTAAGCAAAGATCTAGATACCAGATCTAAAGGCTGAAGTTCCTCCTAAAGTTCCTCCTCTTTTTTGGCCCAGGCAGTTATTTTTGCATCACATCTTGGATAATAACACTGCTGCATGATTCTGCTATTTGCAAGATGCTTGTCTACATTGTCTATGTTGTCTCACTGGGAAGTTCCTATTTTTCTTTAAATGAGTGCTAGCCTAAAGTTCCTGAATTTTCCCTGGCCCAAGAAACAGCAATGCAATTATAAATTGTTTTTCTGTCTCACTTTAAAGTGTTCTTTCGGTAGAAGAATCTGTATAAATACCTAGCTTAAGGCAACCCAAATGTATACAATTTGTAGTGCTCAAGGTGTTACGTTGAACTTTGTTTTACAGCTCTGGTAAGGAAGTTGGCAGGAGTTTGACACAGAGTATTGACCTCTGTTTGTACTTGCATCCTCTAGCATACTCAGTCCAGACCCTTTCACTAGCAGTTTCTTTAGAAAGGAAAATGAGATCAGCATATCTTGTCATTCAAGCATAAAGGAGTTTAGCTGCCGCCTTTGTTTTCATTAAATCATAATGTTGCAATTTTGTCTCAAAACCCCCTGTTTTCTTCATTGAAGCTATCTTCTGCTGTTCTTTGGAAATGGTTCCAAATAAACTAGTAGTTAGTACTTAAAGAAATTGTAGCTCCTGGGATTTTTACCTTATTGGGACGGGGGGGAAATCTCCTCTGAGGTTTAAGCAATATGTCTCTTCATCTGGGACTGAATGCATCCACTAGGCACTTATTGCTGCCTACTTGGACTCAGAAAAAAATATCTAAGCCTGTAATTAACTGAAAATAAGCCTCACTATTTAGGTAGTCTTGCCTGCTCCTGTGACTCTTTTTCTCCTCTGCTGCCTTGTACAGACACAACTGGCTGTGTGGTAACACTGCTAGATTAGGGAACGGTTCCCCTTTTTCTTTTTTTTCCAATTCTGCACCATATCAAAGCAATAGAGACAGTTCCAATACAAAATGTAATCAAGATACTTAATTCTGTCACATACTCACTTGCACAAAAAAAGGAATATAAGATCTTTGTAAAATTCAGGTTGGTTTCCCTGTCTGACTTAGTTCCTCTTTGGAGACTGGTATCCTTTGACCTGTTCCATGCATATTTCAATTAAACAATTTGTCACGGGAGATATTTAAAGGGGGCTACACGTGCATTTAAATGAAAACAGAGATATTTATAGAACAGACATCTTGAGTATGATTTCTTAATTTAGTTTGTTTGGGAAGCAAGGCAGTGAAGGCATAACTAGCTGCAGTAGCTTCAGCTGCTTTGTCTTAGCCTCTGGTGAGCCTGATGTAAGCCACACAGTTCCCTCAAAAGCTAGCTGCGTTTTCTTGCCTGTGTTGCAGTTACCGCCCAGAGTTGTAGTGTAGACCTTGATTACTTTGACACTGTATTGCCTTCAAGGTTTCTTTCTGCACCATAGAGATTATTTTTGTAAGTGTGTAGAAGTACTGATTACTCGATTTCTAATATTTGGGTGTCCCAAGTCTTAAATTTTCTAGGTGATTGCCTAGTCCCAGAACTAGAAAAAGATGATTAATGGGTTTATTATGCAGATTTGTCTCATTCTTGCATGTCTACCACTAACATAAAAATCTAAACATGTTAATTGCAAAAAAGTTAGTAAGACTGTCCTTAGTTTCAAATGTACGAATCAGCTGAGTGTGAGCAGAAAACTATTTTCTCTTTCACCCCCTTCCCGTTATATAAACTTACCTTTTAAGTTCTCCTGATGGACTTGTGCTCTGTACTTAATTTTCTCCACGCTTACTTTGACAAAGTGAAGTTTTGCACTTATCCTTGCTTTCACCAAAAGTCAGTCTCTTCTCTGTAAACCAATGTCTGCCTTCTGAGCTGGCCTTAAGATGAGAAGGGGGGGAGGGGTGTGCATTTTGCATGCTGACTTAAAAAAAAAAAAAAAAGCGCGTTGTTCCGTACTGAAATGTTCCGCAGAGTGGGCACAACATTTTTTTCCTGTGTTCTACAGAGCTTAAAAAAAGGCCCAAGGGAACAAGGTACATAATGAGTAACCTGAGCAGGCAGTGTCTGACTGGTTTGAAAATCCTTAATTGCCGTAACTGGTGGGGACTGAACCTCACTGGTTAGATTGAAGGTCATTCTCTTGCCTGGAAACCAGGCAGTTACAAAGTGCTGCAGTTTGGTCAATTGAGATGAAATTAATATTGTCTTTAGTATCTTAAAAGTTAGGCATCATAACTGTCTGGGGCTAGTCAACTACTTCATTTTCCCTAGAGATGCAATGGGCAAAGTATCCCAGCTCTTTTTTCCTGAGGGGTCCTAGGCAGCAAATGTAAATGCTTAACCTATAGACTTATGATTCATTTTACTGGCAGCACTTAATGAATGTTTATGAATGTCCTCTTTGCTTTCTGGAAGCAGGATGTGACCTTTTTTAGGCATAGATAAAACTCTGGGGTTTTTTACCTTGAATAATTTGATTTCTTGGCCTGGTTCTCAGATATGGAGACACCTCTCCTATCAAGCTTTCAGGTGGAAAAAACACTGAAAAAAAAATCAGTGGAAAAGTAGGACAGGGTACCCTCAAACAGAGCAAGTAGTTTTTTGTTAAAGCAGATACTGAAAGGCCGTGAACCTTCAACAAAGCACAGGAAACAGTAATTGTAAGAAAGGGCAAACTCTTGTAATTGGATTAATTAAAAGACGACACTTCAGGTACTTAAGTACCAAATGGGGAAAAAAAATTGCACATTATATGCAATTCCTCTGCATCACACGGAAAGGACTAAAGAATGCTTAAGCTTCTACCACTTGCATCTCATAGCTGTTCAACGCAGTTGCATGTGTTTTGCTGGAACATCTTAAAGAGTGAAGAATCTTCCTGGGTGGAGGTTCAGTCACTGACTCATCAGTTCAGAAATATATAGCCTTAAAAATGGAAGATGGGAATTCAAGGTTTTGAAGTGTTAATATCTTAAGAAGCTTTGCGTGTTAGAAGTCCTCTTTAAGAAATTACAATGGTCTAAGTAAGGAAAAGCAGGCATCAGCTTGAACACTGAGAACATGCTGTATGGTTTGCACAGCTAGGGCAGATGGAAGGAAAGAGGCTTGTTTGACTGAATTCCTACCTAAAAGTAGATCACTTTTACAAGTTGATCTTAGAGGCGTTTATACTATTCAGCATCAAAAGCTTCTAGATTACAGCTAAAACTGTTTTGTCAGTATTGGTGTTGTAAACTAAACTTGGTTTCTAGTGAAAGGAGGTATTTCTGTTGTTCACTGCTGAGCCTGGCGTGTGTCGCTTCGCAATTTTGAATTGGACATGATTTTAAAATGATCAGGAATTAAAAGGGGAGCGAAGGGCATGAGGTTTGGTTGAGTTGCATAAAATCAAGATCTAATGTATTTTTTAAATCTGAAATTCTAAAATTTGATTGCATGGCAGAGTTTTCAAATGTGTTTTTAGAAACCTAAATAAATTCATGGAATACTGAGTAAACAATGTATGTTTAAAAAATTAAAAAAGTCCATTATTAAGGCTCAGGCCTTTTAAGACTGTAATACTAATTTAATATTCTGTCCTGTACTGACATCTGTTTAGCTCTTACGTTAGCTGAGCTTACTTTAACACGAGATGGGAAGGTGGCTCTTCTTAAGAAGAGGGAGGTGGTAGGTGTTTTTTGAAAATGCCTGGCTTTGAGGTGTGATGAGAGCCATTAATGAATCACTGAAGCATTACTGTGGGGAGACTGATAGCTAAATGTTATTTGTCAGTATAGGGCCACTAGTCAAAAATACTGATATTAGAATGCATGCGCTACTATTTCTTGTCCTGCCAACGGTACTGCTGTAGTTGTGCAGGGGTAGGAATGGGATAAGTCCAAGAAAGTTTGTCTTGTGGAAGCTCACGGGGTGTTGAGTAATAATAAGTTATTTTGAGGTTGTTATGTGATTCATAGGCGAGAACTCCACCAAAATTTTATAGAAACCCTTTATAGTTACCTCTAGGTTATTCAGAGCTGTTGCCAGAGCAGGCAGTGACATGGGGGTATGTATGTATGCCTATGCATACTGTTGCTTTTGTTTGTTCCTATATTAGAAGAGTGAAGGTCACTGGAGTTGAATGTAATTTTGCAGATACTTTTTATTCCTAAAACCAGAGACACAACAGGCTAAAATGTGTGTATACATAAAAAAACTCCGTAGCTGACTGTGCATACAGTTTTTGTGCTAAAGAGGAAAAAAAGGCTGTTGCTTCTCTGTCCAGTGTAAGTATTTAGAAGCTTCCTAACAGTATGAGCTCGTGACTCTGTTTTAAGATAAACTTTCAGAGACTTATTTCTACCTTACCACCCATTACCACCATGATAAAGTTCTCTGCATGGCAAGGATACTTTCTAGGACCACCCTCTGAAACTGTTGAATCTTTTGGTGTACAAATAGAAGTCCTTTGCTCCTATTAGAATAAGTCATAAAATAAAAGGGATGATGACTCTTGGTGCATTGTCTGAATTGCGCGCTATTTTCAGTGTTTGCAACATTATCCTCTGCCTTTTAGTAGGTATCTTTTTCTAAGGGCTAGTTCTAGTACCAAATTTGTTTTGTGGCCTCCTCTGTTAGATTGTGTGTTTTTTAAATTCAGTTCAAGCTCCACTGGAACTAACCTGTTGCTTTGAATTACTGTTGCTGTAGCTGACTATAAAAATGAGTACTGGATGATGTTTTTCTATCAGAATGGTAGCTGATTAAAGCAGAGAATGCAACTAATATAATTTGATTTTTCAAAAATGTATTTTTTCCATACTGAAAATAGAAGAAAGACACTTTTAGTATTGTGTCACTGTGGCATTTCTAAATTTATAGCACTGAAATGTGTGTCGAGGCATGTCTGTATTTTTTGGAAAGCCGTTTCCCAGCTGAAGTCCCAATAAAGCAAAGGGTCAATCAGCTAGCTCAAGATGTTCACTGCTGCATATTCTTGTTCAGATGATATGGCAGCATCCCTTCTCCAAAGTGTGAGGTTAAATAACTGTGCGCAATAGGTTAAACTGACCTTACCTTTACGCTCTTGTGCAAGAATAAAAAATGCAGAGTTAGTGCCCAGTCCACTTACCCAGTCAGACTTTACCGTTGTTTCAGGAGAACTTCTATCCTCATACTGTGTGTTTCTAAACAAGGCCCTTTTCACTTACATGCACAGATACCCTAATTGTTTGCCAGCTGTACACTAAGGAACTGTGTCCTGCCTTGTAATTACAAAATTTCCTGTTCCAAAGATTGACTAATGTCATATTTTCATTAGAATTGCTGCAGTTACAGTAGGTGCTGTGATTAATTAATCTACTTTTTAACTAAAACCACCTGCTTAGCTCGTCATAAGGGCTCCAGATTCTTAAGACTTTTGAAATAGGTTGATATTTTTATTTACCTGGAGGTACTGAAGTACAATGGACTTTCATGTCTAAAGCAAAAACTTAAAATGCCTCGTGTGTTGGGCTAGATAATTAGTCAATGGGATAATTGTAAGGCATGGTGTATATTCAGCAGCAGTGCATAGGGTAAGTTGCGTTTCAGTATTACCACAAATACAGTGTTTTTTTACTTTGTTACAGCCTTTTACTTGAGAGTGCTGGAAAGGATTGCAGCCAACGATTTCTAGGAAGACTTATGACTAGTTCTTGTTCAAACTTAACTGGGTGGAAACAAAGCAACAGTACTGTAGCCTACTACACCAGTCTTGTAAGGCTTTTAAGGCTGTAAAGTCTCTGTCTTTAATAAGTAAAAATACATTATTGAGATAGTGGCAAGGAAGTTGGTTAAGCAGGCAGTGGCATTGTCCTGCGGCTTCTAGACTTTGAGATCAATTGTAGAATACAGATGTGGAGATGATAGTGAGTGGTGACAGCTAGTCAAATGAGGAGTCTGTTTTGTTCTTTTCCACAAAGATTATCTCATACAAATGACAAGGTGCTTCTTTTAAGCAACCTCACAAACTTTAGTAATAAACAATATGGGTGTATCAAAATAAAAATACACCTCGTGTATAACTATTCTAATCATGTATGTTTGGGGTTTTTTTTTAACTGTTGTTGGCCTCAATTGTTTGAGAGTAGGTGGTAAATTGAGGAAGAAAAGAGTTTCTAAATTGTGATCAGTCAGGTTGCAGCAAGTGGGCCTATATAAATACTACAGTGCCTCTGTTGACTTAACAATGTGTTTGTGAAATCTGGGCATACATGGTTATATGTTGTAAGTCATGAAGACGGCTGGTCTGGGGAAATGTAAGAATCATGAGACTTAGATTACTTACACACCTGCATCGCAGAGGGTGAAGACCAGCTGGTCAAGCTATTTCAGTGACAAAGAACTCTCAATTAGCTGAGAGATGAATTTTGATCTGGATGATGGTAGATGAGTCAGTTTCAAAAGGTATTAGATTAAAAATGTGCAGTTGTTATTTTTGATCAGAAGAGAAGAAAACCAGGCCTGTCCTAGTCTAAATATTGCCTCATGAGCTAACTCTAGCTCATTGGAAGCTTTCATCTGCTTGTATTGCAGTAATGCTATTTACTCTGTTAGAATACTGATCTGGTGCAGAGCTTATTCTACAGGATTTACTGATTTAATTCTTGGCAGAATTGTCAATTGTCCAGAATTAATTGCTATGAAAATATTGAAATCACAAGCTAAACTTTCACTTCTGCTAAATGCATTGCATTGTTTTAAATTTTTTTCTGCAGTCTCAACCACTCTAGCTTGCTTTTTAACAAGAACAATAAAATCTGTCTTCTGTAGGCAACCCAAATCTCTTTTGAACTGAGTAAATCTTAAGCTGAAGTTTTCCTTTTTGCAATTGGTATTTGATTGGTCTGGGATGAGAATTATCAAATAGTTATAGGTGTGCCGTGTGAGAATTAAGGAGAAAACTGAATCTGAAAGATTGTTTCTAGAACAGACAACAGGATGTAAGATTAAGGATTAGAGAAGGAAAAAGTAGTGAAATGGTTAAACATGTAGGTTTTGAGGGCTGGGTAAGTCACTAATAGCAGGTAGTGAAATTTAGAAGATCATGGGGTAAACCAATTTAGGTGCTATATATAACATTGCCTGGGGGTTTCTTTGAGACTATGGGGAAGGAGGCAGGATCATTGGCTTGTTTTCCATTGGAATCATATGCTCCGTCTAAATTCCTGGAATTAATGGTTTGTGGCAGCCTGGGACTGGCTCAAACTAGAATGTTAACAACTTAGCAGAAAGGAAATATCGGGACTTTAATTACTTTGTTTGTGGGATTTGACTTTGCTACTGATTCTATTAGCCTCTGGACTGCAACATTAGAACATTTTGTTTGAGAGGACTAATCAGTTATGGTAGAATTCATTTCAAGCTCTGCAGTTATAGCACCTTTGAAAAGAGCCAAGCAAGAATTGTGGTTAGACTGGGACAGGTGGACTCTGTGCTTGTTAAAAGCTGAAACATGTAATGTTCTTTGCAGGTCATGCAGTATACCCCAGAAAAGTGTAGCCTTAATTAGGTGTGCAAAATGTTAGATTTTTATTCCAGGGAAGTGATTTGCTTTGACTGCAAAGTGTCTGTTTGGTTTGAGTGCAACTGTAACAACGATAAAAAATCTATAAGCAATGGCAAGCAAAACTCCAACATGCTTTATTCATGATATCAGTAAGCACTGTAAAAATGGAAATGATAATCAACAGTTAATTGATGTTTTTTTGGGGGGTGGGGGGGGGTAATAAAATGTCTAACTAAGCAGTTGGAAAGCAAATCAGCATGGAATCTTTATGGTCCTTTTTCCCTTGACTCCTGTAAAGTTTCACAGCAGCTGGTGGAGAAGATTTCTAAAATGCCCAGTAAAGGATCAAAAAGTGTTGCTTTTGCAACATTGGTATCGTACAGTATAACAACACTGGTATAATTGTGGTATCCTTGAGGAACTAGGTATGCTTTTTTGGTGTGAAAAGCGATCTTGATAATTTGAAATTAAATTTTACCACAGTTTATCATCACTAGTTTGTCAAAACTCAATTGGTCATTTCATGCTTTAAAATGATGTATGTGATCCTTATTGTAAGGAGCATTGCTCTTTATGTCCTTCTAAAAAAAAAAACGCCAAAACCCAAAAAACCCACCAAAAGCCCTGAAGCTGTGGCCAACTCATTTTATTATTAAATAAGTTTTGCAATGTCTGTTTGAAACTATATGGGGGGGGGATTGGGACTGAACACAAAAGATGTCAGACTTCAGGTTTAGGTTTGGAGTCTAGCAAGAGGTATTAGAAAATAAAACTCGGGATTATTTGTATGTACGTGGTGTAAAACAAGCAACGATGCGGCTTTCTAACTTTGTCTAGTAGTTTGAAAATCGCTTCCAAATCCCTTTTCCCTCACATTAAGCACCCAGTAAAAGGAAAGCAGATGATGTTGCCAATGGTTGCAGAATGTGATTGTCAGGAAGGATGGAGGTGGAATGTATTATATTCTCCTAGTGTTGACTTGTGTTTTGTTAGGATTAAATTGTAGTCAGCTGTTTGTGTACTTGTGTAGGTCCATGGAAAGAAGAGGAGAAGCAGCAGCTGCCTTCACCTTCCCCCCTACAAAGCTAGCACCAGCAGCCTTGGGTCAGAGCAACGTACTGACCAACACGTTCCCCCCAGTTTAAGAGTGTGCTTCTGCAACAGCAGGAAGGAACTGGATGATGATCCTACGTGCAGCCTTCAACTGCTGCAGAAAACCTGGGTGGAGAATAGGCAGAGCAGCCAAGTGCGGGGGCGGGGACAGGCAGGAAGTAAAGGATCCCTGCGCTGCCTCCTCTTCTTCCTCCTTACAACTAGCTGGGCAGGCAGGAAAGGACACGCTTACCTCTTGCTTATATTGATTCTTTCTATTCAATATTTGAGTGGCAAAAGCAGATATTAAGGTCAAATCTCTGCAGCCTCATGTACTGGACTTGGAAAAGTACAAGAGGTGTCAAACAGAAAACAATGCTCCCTTCTAACTTTGATGTCTGCTTTCCTTCTGCTGTGCGTTAAGTCCACAGCGTAGAGGGTTCCCATCGGAAACTAGCACCTAACTTAACTATTTGGTGTGTGCATCTCTTTTCCTGATGGATTTTACAAAAAGAGAGATCTGTCCCGTATTTGTAATTGTTAATTCCCACTGCTGCTGCTCTCACAAGGATTGCGCTAAAGAGGTAAGTGAGAATTTCAGCTCTGTAAAGTGTGTATAGGCACAGGAAAGGATTTTGGGGATGAATCAGAATTCTTGACAAATCTCTTGAACTACTTTAGATTTGCATAGCTGAGGTCTTCAGCTTTTCAACTTCACTGTACTTTTTTCCCCTGTAATTTTTTTAACGTAGAGGAAAATCCTGAACAGCAAGGCTGGAACGCTTATTGTTTCTGCTGTTTTCCACCTGTGGTGTTATTCCAAATCTAAATTATTTTTTTTCAGTTTAGGATTGCTGAGGGTATGTAGCACTTCCTCTGTCTTTGTTTTGCTTTGATGTAAAAGTTATGCAGTGCTTATGGTACCTTCTCTTATGAAGTAAATGATATTTTTAGTGTCTCTTGCATTAGAACAAGATCCTTAATCACTGACCCAGTATTCTGGTCATCTAATTAATGCAAAATACTATGTGTTTCTAGACAAAAATTGTGAGGAAGAGCTCTGAGTCGCTTATACTTTGGTGTTTTAAGTATCTTGAAAACCTAGTGTTTTTAAGAGTACCTAACTTGCCTTTAATAGATCAAATAACCATATACATGTGAATGCTGAATTTTGGAATACCCTTTTTTCACCTGCTTAAAATCTGATAAAATCACAAACTTTACCACATCTAAGATAAGTGAAATATGAAATTTCTTCCTATGCTTAAGACTGTAAGATAAGCATTTAGTTTTGCATCAGTTGTGCTTTGTGCTACCTATGTATGCCCATATTTTAGAGATGCTCTCAAAATGTAAGTGTTCAGTGGGTTTTATTTAAAGTTGGCACTTCTTTCAAAAGAAGTATTTCTGCCCTTGTTAGCTACTGCATTATCACTTTCCTTTTGGAAGCCAGAGAGCTAGTGCAACAGTGTAGGGAACCAGATTGGGGAGCTTCATCTCAGTGGAGGCTTTTTTGGTCGGATTTTTCAAGTCTGATAAACACCACAATTTGGTTCATTATGCAGCTGTATAAATGCATGTGCTGGCAAAAGGGAGGAAATTACAAGGATGTGGGCATGGGAGATGGAAGACAGGAGACTGTTGCTTTCAGCAGTGGTGCCAGTTCATGCTGTTTTTAGCTTGAAAAAATACCTATGTACATGTGTGTGTGTTTTTTTTTTCTCTGCAAGGATTCTTACTTGTATTTCTTTATCAAACTAGGAAAAAATGCTTGTGGGATTTGAGTGTTTAGGTCTCGTTAAACTGCCACTGGGGAATAGGACTAGTAGATTAAAAGGTTTGAGTTGTCCTGTGATTCGTCTGAGGACCAGCAGAGACATATAAGAATGTGACCGTTTTCCAGTAAGTGTGGTGAAAATCAGGAAATGCTGAATGGCTTAGTAGGTACTTGACTGCCTTTGGGTTCAGAAACTAATGAATATATGCTTAGCTGCGCAGCTCATTCTCTTAAGGACACAGCAAGGTTACATGAATTGCAGGGCCTGGGCTCCCTTCAGTATCCCTGTGATGGCAGGTTAAGGTGTATAGGCAGCTCTGGGTAGAAAAAGATTCATTAATTTATTGATTTTTATCATTCATAGTATCCTCTGTCTTGTTATGTAAAATAGTTAGAAGCTTCCCCTAGTGCTTGGAGGAGGGGGAAAAAAAAAGTTTTTTAAAAGCTGATAGTACTTAAGTGGACTGGACTTCAGCATAAAGGGTGCTTGGCCAGCACTGTAGACTGGGCTTAGGCAACCCTTCTCATGGACTGTGGAACAATCTGAGAAATGGGTAGCTGCTTGAACACAGAATCCACTGTTGGTTTTAGGCCTTAGTGTGAGGTCCTCCCGTATCTGAAGAACAGTTAGGAACATAGAAGCTATGCTGGAGGAGGCTGGGGGCTTCTCTTTTTAACTGAACTGATGGTTTGGAATTCACAGGATGGGGTATTGTAAAATAGCCCTCGTGGAAGGGTCTGAAGATTACGGACAGGTATTTAATTTCTTCCAGTATAGAGAAACACAGGGTAGCAGACTGAATCACTGACTTCAAAATCTGTTTTTAGCTTTACTTTTTCAGGGTTTGTGCAAGAACAGAGAATGTGGTAAAATAGTTAACAAAAAAATGCGTGTTCTGGCTTCGTTATGTTAATATTTTTGCTGTACCAGTTGTCTTACTCAGCTTTTAGTTTTTCTGAAATGAGATTGTCACGGATCTGACATCTTCCGTCTGCTGCCACAGTGTAAATGAACATAAATGTGGGCTGCTGCTGTGTCTGGGGCTTGAGCTATTTAGAAGACTTAGATGTGTTAAATTTTTGCAAATTTAGGTACAAATATATACAATAAACAGTTATTACGTAGGTGATGTATGTATATAGGAGAGCATTTAATTGTGTATAAAAGCATCTATCTCTACATTTATGAACCTTAGCTCCTGGGACCATTTTAGGCTTGGTCATAACTGGATCTGTGTGTCTCTGACTAGTTTGCTATATGAGACAGAGGCAAACAGGTACTTGATGCCACTAGTAAACGCTAAAATGGTTTTATAAATCCCTATGGAGTGTAGGGCTCGGTGATGTCCTGCTAGGAAGCTGGAGATTTATGATACGACCTGGTTACAATATTAGACTTGCCCAAGCTTTGGTCTGGTGTCCTATCAGCTGAGGCATTGATCTCCAAAAGTCTTAATGTTCAGTGAAGCTTTTAAAAGTGTTAAGTTAATGTTCCCTGACAGACTGTTTTGGGGCTTATTCTAGTCACAATATACTCTTCAGTTTTGTGAGTTTCAGTGCTAGAATTTCATAAAGCAAATTTTAAAGCAAATAAGTAGATAACCAGAAGGCTGTTGTAACAGGAAGTTTTTATCAAGTGAAAAACGATGTCTCTCTATGGGGTTTTTTCATCCTTTTAAAAATTCCAGATGTAACACCTTTGTAGAATACAGTGACAAATGGGACTGTTGTGTACTGAAAGACTGGACTCCTGTGCTTCTCCCAGTCTTGTGTTTCCATCTGTTAAAGATGATGTTGACTGCGCCCTCTCCTGGAAGAGTGTGGTAGAGAATATTTCAGGGAGTGAACATATGACGTCAATATACTGCCATGTCTGGCCGAAGGGGGAGAAAAAAGTATCTAAATGTAGATGGAAGCTGTTATCATATTAAGCCTCCATGTTCAGTTAAATGAAGGTCTGTAGTTGCAAAGTCTCTGGTTCAGAGACTCAAACCTTTCCATTTCAAGACTTGTTTCCTATTGACAGCAAAGGAAGGGAGGATGGGTCATGTCTTGATGACCCCATTTGGTGGGGAGCAGTATCGCATATGATATTGGCAGATTTACTTTCTAGTTAGGACATGAGTCACGATGCTTGTGCTATTAATTCATTTATTTCTGTACTTCATGCTCTGTGGTTTTCACTTTTTCTTTAGTTGTGATTTACCAGTGACACAGGGTCAGAATTATCAAGTGTATGATTTCAGGATTGTTCAGCTTGAAAACGTGGGCTCCTCAGATAACAGGATTTGAACAGGATGTCTTCATCCTCTTTCAGTCTCCTGTTCTAAATGCAAAGTTTGAAGCTAAAGGCTGAATCAAATAAAATTGAGTGCCAAATTCTGCTGTTGTGGACGGTTGCCCCTGAAATAGAGCTTCTGGCCACGACGAAGTGATGAAGTTTGGCTCCCTGCCTGCAGTGTTTTGCAGAATTCCCAGATGGTCATATCTCGTGGCCTATTTGCTTTAACTGATCATATTTAGATTTTGTTTTGCTCTCCCCCAAAGGCTTTAGCATGTATTGGAGAAAGGATTGCTGGGTGTTGCTCAAGGGCTTTTTGTAAAGGTCTGTTTTGCTAAACCCATTTTCCTGAGCTCACAACAGCAGTGCTGCAAGAGCATGGTTTGACTTTAGTAGGTCTTTTGGGAAGAGCTAAGATAAAGGAAAGGCTTTTTTATTTTACTTACTTTTTTTTTTAAAAACACTGGACAAGTTATTTAATGATCCAGTCAGATCATTCTGGGCTAAGGTTTTTCCTGTAAGATAATCTCTGTCAATATTACTTCATATAATGGCTTGTTGGAAACATTCTGGGAAGCAGCAGAATCCTTTGAAGACTGTTAAATTAATTATGTGGGTTCATGCATTAGTGTTACATAGGAAATGTTTCATTCTCAGTCCAGTCTGTGTGCTTGCCTCTAACCAGCATAACATCCATGGAAACTAAACTGTTCTCCTATTGTAACTGAGAACCTAACTGCCAAAGCCTTCTGTTTTGGAAGTGTAGCTAAGAAATGGGGGCAAAAAAAGTCTTTGCAAAAGTCACTAACAAACAGATGAACAGTAAGATTGGGGTCAGATGTCTGCACTGTTTGCACTAGTGGGGAATTCAGGCCAGTTATCTATTCAGTAAAAGTAGTTGGTCTGTAAACACTATCAAAACTTAAATCAGGCGGGCCTTCCAGTTTCTCTGTTGTTGTATGTTCCAGGGTGTCAAGCCAGCTAGCTTCGATAAGGTAGCAATCCCTGAAGTGAAGGAGATTATTGAGGGATGCATTCGGCAAAACAAAGGTGAAAGGTAAGTGCTTTCTTTTCAGGCAAGGTATTCCTTGCTGTCTGAGTCTTTTATGTCTGATGGTACCGGATCCAGTTAGTTCCTGGGGTCTTCTGTGTTCTTTGCCCTGGTCAGCAAAATAATGGAGGACAATCCTTCCCAGTTCCCAGGTATTTAGATTGGTTGGTTGGTTTGTTATTCTGTAGTCTTATGTTTTTCCTGTCCCTTTGATTTTGTTGGCATTTTATGAGTGATTATTGAGGGCTCTTCTTTTTTATTTTTTTATTCTTGCTGCTAATTTTCATCCACATTTTCTGCAAGTTGACTTCTACTTGAAGCGATTAACTTACACCATTACAGGAAATCTGTAACTGCTCTCTGATGTCTTACTTACGGGGTTTGTTTTGTTTCCTGCTTTTACATAGTTGTTGCTTACTGAATGTTGGATTTAAGAATGCTTCAGCCTCCTCTAGCCTCCTGCTATTCAGTTCAGAGCTAGTTTTTTCAGTTCACAGATGTTTATTCATCCCTTTCTATTCAAGGGTTTCATTTCTGATGGCATTGCTGTGTATTTTTAATTTCTGTTCTTTTTCTTAGTTTTAAAAATTCTGTATTTTCTTTCATTTAAAAATAATTTTGTGCTGCACGTCACTCATTTCTTGCCATTTAGTTTAAGTGGTTAACTTTTAGACTACTACTGTTAATGCTGTGCATATAAGAACACAGATCTTGTACCTTCAGGACAAAGCTTCTAATTGTGGCAAATAGAATGCAGGTTGAAGTGGTTCAAAATAGTATAAAATATGAAAGGAATTGTGCTTAACTAGTGACGAATTTGCTAGATAAGGCTTTTGATAAAATATTGGTATAGACTGAAATACATATTTGGATCACTGTACTGATTTTGAGGACTAAGGATTTTGTGTTGGATCTTAATGTTCAGTAAAAGCAAACTGTTTCTTCAAGTTTTCATACTATTTTAGTTAATATACATCCTTTCCGGTTGGCTTAAATCTGTTGGTACATCTGCTGACTAATGTGTGATTTTAAATTTTTTTTATTTGTACATTTATAGTATTGTTGCATTTTGTTTCTACGTCATGCTTTTAAATAGAAATTTGACTGATGGGCTGTCAGATAATTAATGGGAGAAATGTGAAATGTAGAGAATAAACTTGGGGAATGATCAGGCAAGGATATTCCTTAATATTTTAAGAAAACCTAATAACTGTGTGTGCTTTCCACGTTCTTTCCCAATACGCTAGATATGCTATTAAGGACCTTTTGAATCATGCTTTCTTCCAAGAAGAGACTGGAGTACGGGTAGAGCTAGCAGAGGAAGATGATGGAGAAAAAATTGCCATTAAACTCTGGCTGCGAATTGAAGACATCAAAAAACTCAAGGGCAAATATAAAGATAATGAGGCAATAGAGTTTTCCTTTGACTTGGAGAGAGATGTCCCAGAGGATGTAGCACAGGAAATGGTAAGTGTTGGTGGTCTTACAGAACATCGGAAGTACTGGCCTTCTCTGACAGTGAAACATAGTCTGTCAGCCTCTGCCTTTGCTGTTGTTACTGTCTAGAAATAAACCAGCTTCAGAACTTTGCAAATGGGAAGTTAGTGCCAGAGAGCGGTAGCTTATATTGTAGCGCTACAACAGTGGCTGTCCATGACAGTCTGAATTCTGTGAATATATCCTCCTTCAGGTGGAATCTGGCTATGTCTGTGAAGGGGATCACAAGACAATGGCGAAAGCTATCAAGGACAGGGTATCTTTGATTAAGCGAAAGCGAGAGCAGCGTCAGTTGGTGCGAGAAGAACAGGAGAAGAAGCTTCAGGAAGAAGGTAGTCAGAAGCAGCAGCTGGAGCAACAGCAACCATCAAGTGCTTCCCATGCAGGGTCAAAGCATCCCCTATCTGTCACTGGTACTACTCCTGTCCCTACTACTTCAGCATCAGTTTCTACGCAAGTGGAGCCTGAAGAACCAGAAGCTGATCAACACCAACAGCTGCAGTTCCAGCAACCCAGTATATCTATTCTTTGTAAGTGTGTCAATTGGTTTATTTAGAAACTCTTGCACTTACACAGTTATCCCCCGTAGAGTCTTAAACTGTTGGTGGATATAGCAGTAAATATCTTAAGATGTTGCTGTCTGCCATTGCTGTCTGCTGAAGAATGCTAGACCACTAGAAAGCACAGCAAAACAGGATGCATTCCTGTGCTTTAGTTGAGCCAAGTCTTGACACAACTCACAGTCCAGTGCCTTAGCACAAAATAATTTTCCTTTGTTTCAAGTTAGCACGCTAAATGAAGTGGGGCACCTGAAGCGTGAACATGTCCTAGTTTCTGCTGCCCTCCTAAAGCGGACAGTGTATTCTGGCCCTGCAGAAGGCTGTATACTCTTGTATCAGTGCAGTTAAAGCTATTAAAAACACTTACCTGAATTCATGTTAACTTGTGTTTAAGGTGAAAATGAGATTAATGTACAAGCAGTTCAGCTCATAACTTTTTTTCCTGAAAAAAGTTTTCACTTTGTTTTACATACTATACATGAAAAGATGTATTAACACTCCTAGCTTTTCCTCTTCTGCCATCCCAACATTTGAATCAGTATTTGAATAATGATGGTAGATGAGAATTTCTGTAGTGGAATGGTGAAGTTAGACAGCAAATTACTATCTGCTCTTTAGGTAATTGGGATTTTAAATTCTCTACTATGTCTACATCAAGTGCATCTGTCAGCCAGCACAACAGACCTTGTAAAATTAAGTAAATAAAAATAATTAAAATCCCCTGAAAGATCACTCATAACAATGTGGAATTTAAGTTTCGATTTCTAGTCTAGCCTTTTATAGGAAGCGTAGTTTACTATTGAGCATCTTCCCAAAGCTCCCAAAATTACTGATTTTTTTTTTTTTCAGAGGTTATGGGAAGGTGTATTGGTAAGGAATTGAGGAAGAAAAAAATATTTTTTTTAACCAGTTTAAATATTACAAGAGGTAAAATGCTCATAAGGTCCATGTGCCATGCCACAAACATCAACCTAGTGTTTGATTGATTATAATATCTTTAAAGTTGTGAATGGAGACTGCAGTTCTTGAAATGCAGATTTTCATCTTTAACTTCTACAGCTGATGGCACAGTTGACAGTGGCCAGGGGTCGTCTGTTTATACCGAGTCATGTGTGAGCAGTCAACAGACTGTGTCATATGGTTCCCAGCATGACCAGTCAATCTCAACAGCTGCCGTTCAGGGATATCCAGCTTCAGTTGGCCAAGTGCAGTTGCAGCAGCATGGAGGATATCAGCCATCTGCAGCGGTAAGCCAGAATTTATTGTATTGCAAATGCATGGAATTATTTTATTTTGTATTTCTCTTGAAAGGTGAGAGGAAGGTCTGCCAGGCACTCTTCCACGTACGTTTTGTTTTGCACGCGATACAAACTCTGCATGAGAGTAGTTAAGGGGCTGTTCTTGCAAGGTGACTGAGTCTAGGGGTGGGGGAAAGTGCAAGGGCATATTTGTCATTAAAGCTTTTATTTAGTCTTGAGTGCACTTAAGCAGAATGATGGGTAACATCCTTAGAATAAGACTATCTCATGACAATAAGCATTTAATTTCACGTGGGAAGGTGGTGTGTGTATGTGAAGTTACCAGGGATCAAGCTGTTGGTTTCATTTGAGGATGGGATTAGAATAATTGGAGCTACTGTATAAGTATGAAATTGTTGTGTGTGTTCTGTGAGGTTTTAATTACAGATTCTGCAGGTAAGATTTTTTAAACTGTTATAGAATGCTGCATGTGAAAACTCCAGACTGAAAAGACCCCACACCCTTGTTCCCAGTTTTATTTCTAGCTTGTGTTGATTTGCTCATCAGTTGCCATGCGTATTCCTTTTCCCTGGAAAGTCTGCACTGGGCACAAATACTTTTCCTACTATGTTCATTTGTGTTGCCCTTTTATTTTGGTATGTTTTTTTCCTTGGTATGTTTTAGATCTGAGTAAGAAAGTACGCAGAAATCTATTCTAACTCTGGAGTAGAACTTCTGCTACTGTTACATTGTCTTCAGTGGTTCCCTTGTCGCTTGTTTTTACATAAATAGAAATCTAAGCCTGAGACGGAGACGTTATGGTGTAATAAAGGAATACCATTAGGGCGAAGATGTGACACTTAAGACTGAGCGTCTTTACTTTTTTTTTGGTGCCTGTGGTTGTAGGCTTTATTACAGAATCATTAGTGTCACTTGCTTTTTGGAAAACATGCTGGTTTCACTCAACAGCAGAGCATCTCCATATTTTTCAAAGGCACTTAACCTGAAGTGTGTGGTACTGCTAGTCCTTGATTGAATGAGTTTCTAATCCCTCTAAATAAACTCTTAATCTGGGTAAGCCATATTTTGGTGTGTGAGCATATATTGGACCAGCAGCCATTTCACTGTCTTGGCATGGCTAGCTTCCAGGTTGAAAGACCATAGTCTTTTGGGAGGGGATGGGAGAATGAGCATACGATAGAGGTATAATCAAGCTGCTTAGTTCACTGCTAAAATGTACTCAGGCTCTATGATGACAACAGTGGTATCAGGAGGTTGACAGAACAGAGTAGAACACTACAAGAAAAAGTAACACTTTGTTGGGAAGACAGGATGACCAGTCAAAATGATATTGACCACTGGAGAATGGCCTTAAAAAGAAACAGAACGCAATTCAATCAGGACAAGAACAAGGTTTGTGCTCAAACAGGAATAATCAGCTCTGCAAGTACAGGATTAGCAACAACTGACTAGGCAACAATTCTGCGCAAAAAAAAAGAAAGTCAGGGATTACATTGGACCACAAGCTGGACATGGTCAAAAACATCATGCTGTTGTGAAAAATGCAAACATCATGTTACATGAAATAGTTTTTCTCTTGGCCTTTGGTAAGTCTATTCTGGACACCCTGCTTGCGTGATTTTGAGGGTGAATTGGGAGAGAATTCAGGAGAGTGATCGCAAAAAAAGCCCCCACCAGAAATACAGAAAGCAGTTAAGCTGACCCTAAGAAAGATGAGCTTGAAGAGAGAGAAAGCTGTAAAGGCTGCTGTAAAATAGGAGGAGGCTAACCGGATCACAGCATTGTAGTCAGATAGAATAAAGAATACTAAGCCTAGGTTGCAGCATGGAATTACTGTTTGTGCAAGGTTTTTTGGTAACCAACAAGGACAGTTAAGCTACAGTCTCAATCACTGGAGATGTTTCTGAACAGCTTAGCTGAATTAGTCCTGCCTTGGAACAGGTGAAGTATGGGCATATTATGGGCAAAGTATTTAATTAATTTTTGAGCAGTTTAGCAAGTTTTCTCACATCAGAAGTCTTTTAAAATCAGATCTCCTCTGGATGTCTTGAGGTTTTTTCCCTGGACGTCTGTATTTGATTTCAGTTACATTAAGAAATTGTAGATCACATCTGTAAGGTGCATATACCATCAGGAGAAGGAAAACGTGCAGTTGAAGACTGCCTCTAAAAGATCATCTTTCCATTTACTTAAAACCACAACAAAACACACCACACCAAAAAAACAATAACAAAAAAACCTGAAACACCCCACCCCAAAACCTAATTTTGATTCTTCCAGTTTGGTTGGATTTTGACCTATGGCCTTCTGGACTGTGGCAAGATTACAAAATCCTGATGCTTTTATTGGCCCAGTGTCTGGAAAATGTTTGTCTAAGACTAATTTTACTAAATTTTCCACACATTAAACCAACTTATTTTCCACAACCCATGTTGTAGAATGTGTAATGCTTAAATTTTTATGGTAATGTCTTAGTTAATAAAGAGCCAGCTGCATACAATTAGTCCACTTAATTCAGATAGGGAGGTGCCCTAGCAGATAGGCTTGTGATGTGTTATGTATAAACACACATTCACTTGCTAAACTAAGAACGAATATTTGAAAGCTCATCAGTTTCTGTTTAGGTTTTTTAATTGTCAGCCTACCAGATGCTGTGAGTATACGCAGGATGGGCCACATCCGCAGTGGCCCCAGACAGAATATTCTCTCCTGTCTGTTCTGCCTTCCACATGGTTCTTTTAAGGGTACTAGGAAACATCCCACACTGCTGAGTAACTGAAGGCAAACTTGGGTCCTTAGAGGTCACATAGCCTGTTCCAGTGTGCATTGGCATTCATTCAGCATTTCTTGTATCTTCTTGCACACATAGTAGTCAGTATCAGGCCTCTCATTGTGTGTCTGCATTTCTTTTCTACCTCATTATAGTTTTTGCTGGTTTTGTTTTTTCATTTTTTTTGAAGTGTTCAATTCTTAACTTTTGTTTTCCTCCTTCAGCCTCAACGTGGTCGTAGCATGTCAGTTTGTGTCCCCCACCTTCCTGCTCTTCCCTCTATGTCCTGCATCCCTCTCAGTGCTCCTTGCACCCCACCACCAGCGCTGTCTGCACCTCTTTCTCCTTTCTACCTTCGGACTGTCCCTGAAGAAACCTTTGCAGAAAAGCTTTCTAAAGCCCTGGAAAGTGTCCTGCCCATGCACTCTGCCTCTCCACGCAAGCATCGACGCTCCAGCCTGCCCTCCCTCTCTGTCAGTCCTGTATGTGTTACCATTTGCCTCCTGGCACAGTAAGATAAGTTATCATTAAATACATCCTGGGCTTTGAGCATTTTTAAAATGAAAAAATGAAGAGCTGATTCCTTATTTTGTATATTGTGCTGCTGGAAAGTTGATCTTTTTTGGGAAGCACTGCATTTAAATATTATCAAACAGTGGCTGACCATTGTTTTTTTGTATTTTAGGATAGTGTCAATATGAATTACCCAGTTGTACTACAGAAGGTAAAAGGAAGACTAGTTCTTATGCCTTAAGCCAGAAGATCAGCTTTTTATTTTCCAACTTCTAAGCAAACACCGAATGTTACTTAAGCTCTGCACAAAACAACCAGCTTTTCAATTGTGGTTACTGTGGCTGGTTATTCTAAAAGCTTTGGCTATCTGTGGTGCTGATGCTAGAAATTCAGAGTATGAATACTTCTGCAGATTTTCTCTCTAAGTTTTAATCAGAAATGCCCTTTCAGCTGCTTCTTGATGTGAAGAAGCCATTGTTTTGTGTTTCTCAAAAGGTTAGATGCAAGATAGCTTGCAGGGCAGAACGTAGTCTGTTTTCAGCTTTGGGCTTTGATTTACATGAAACAAATTTTGAGAAATGCTTCTGTGTAACGGAAGTATGCGGAACTACCTTTCAGAACATAGGAAAAGTTCTTCATCCTGTAGGACCTTCTTGTTAGTGTTGGTCAATATGGAAATTTGCTGCTGCTTTTCCAGAAAAAAAGGGGCTGGGGAGAAACAGTACAATGTGGAAACCGCGACTTGGAAAAGTAATAAATGGCATGTGTCTGAAAGACAGCGTATTTGCTACCAACTCTTGCAAATTTTTTTCCATCCAGGGTTGGTAATGCATTTTCTCTCAGCATAGTGTTGGCAGAGATGAAAAAATGTGGAATTACAAAGTTACCTGGTATTCTTATATAGAATACATACCAAATACACTTCAGTGAAAATTTCCCTACAAATCTTAAATAAGATGAGCCTCATCTGAAGTGGTACATCAGATGGAGTGGAATTGCCTGAGGACTCTGCTGTTACTAAACCTGTGAATGTTTTATTGTCCAGGCAAGAGTTATGTTTGTTTCAGTGAGTGCTAATTTCCTATATGGAAAAGTAGGGTCAAAAGAGGTGATCAAACTGAGCAGAATCAAAAGGCTCTGCAGTTTCATTATATGGTTTTTTCATCTGTGGGCTGGAGTGGTTACATTTTCTCATAATAGGTTTCTCTTTAGCTCCCTGGATTGCATACAGAACACACTCCTGATAGGACGCTAGCACTGTGCTTTTTTTGCATTGGATAATACGAAGATTTAATGCCATGTTATCTTCTATATGCAAACTAGAGGCTCAGCATTGTTGCTACTATCAAGTTCTGAATTTTTGTATTCCCCATACGGCAGTAACCTCAGGGGTTTGATTGGCTTTCAAACACTGGTCACAATGGATAGCCTGTGACAATAAATCTCGTCACATTGTCAGGAGCAAAACTGGTTTATTTTTGTGAATTATTGGAATTGGACTGGAAAAGCAGCTCTAACACAAGCAAATGTTTCCATTTGTAGCTATGCCTGCCGTGGATGTATTTAATGGATATTTGCAACTCACCTAAATTTCCTAAGTACTGTATGTTTTTGACCATGAATTGAGTAGTCATTCTATAAAGTTACTTCACAGAACTGCCTAGTGAACTGTGCATGTTGATGTGCTTTCACTTTTAATGTATGAATTACTTGTCTCGTTCATGTCAATACAGCCTCAGCATCCGCGTGGGGGAACACCAACGTTCCCAGATTCACAGATATTTTTCCCAACCGTTCATGAACGGCCGGTGTCTTTCTCACCTCCACCTGTCTGCCCGCCGAAGGTGGCAGTTGCTCAGCGGCGCAAGAGCACTTCATTTTTGGAAGCCCAAACTTGCCACTTCCAGCCATTGCTGAAGACTGGCCAGAGTTTAGTTCCACCTGGTGGTAGTCCTACCAATTGGACACCAGAGGCATTCGTTATGCTGAGCACAGCAGCTCAGAGAGTCGCTGGAGAGCCTCTGCATGTGCAAGTTAATCCCGTGTTTGAGCCAGCTCCTGTCCACAGTGACTATAGATCTGGACCAACACCTCCAGAGGATGGTCACTACAGAATGCATCCAGAAGCTGTATATTTGGTGGGCATGCACTATCCATCACAGGTATCGGAGCAGTATGATCAAGTAGCTTATAACTCTCATGTGACTGAACAACATTTGAAGCAGGTCTCTGAGTCAAACCATGGGCAAGGTGGTCCGCCACAAAGCTCTGTGTTCGACTTTCAATCGGGGCAAACGTACCTGGCAAGACATATTCAGAACCTGAGGCTGGATTCTGGGATGGGTCCCCTTTCTCCATTATCCAGCTCCTCTGTTTCAGCTCCTCTGAGTGCAGATCCTGCTCAGATGACATTCCACCAGGTATTTGTTCCACACTCTGCCCCAGCTGTGCTCTCTCACAGTGGTGATGGCAGAGCGAGCTGTGTCTTTGAGTTCCATGTGCACACACCAACTTCTGCTCCAGCAGAAGGGGCAGTTTTACCCCAGCGGGTCTACAGAAGTCACCGGGGCTCTGTGGAGACCAGTCAAGAGGAATCCACTCAAGGCATAGGGTCGCATGGTCGGCTTCAGCCTGTGACAGAGGAGCAGTGTAACTATCTTGGTCCCGAGTTAGCAGGTCCCAGAGGGGGCTCTGCCAGGCGGAGCTGGCCGGAAGGAAGCCCGGAATACTCCAGTGATTCCTCACAGCTGACTTCCTCTGACACTGGCGATTTCCAGTCTCCTCCCCTTACAGGGGGGTCATCTTCTGCTTTTGGTTCAGACTTCTCATTGCCCATTGTTCAGCTGCCTCAGAAGGTATTGCAGGAGTCACAGCTCTTCATCTGCTTCCCCCAGGGAGCCTCAACTCAGCAGGCCTTGTCCACATCGCTTTCATCAGGACCACCTGCACTCTATCCTCAGGTTACAGGAGCAAACCCTTCCCGAATTTCTCTGCTTTTTATAAGTCATACCTTGCGCTTAAAGGGGACCCTCGTTCTTAGACTTGCTCCATGTGGTTCTAAGTATTAGCATCCACAGGGGTGTCTTCCCACCAAGTCAGTGGTGTACTAGGATCTCTAACTTGCCAGGTTGCAGTGAAATAATGAGCCATCAGCAACCACTCGGTCTGTGTTCAGCTTCGGCTGCAATACTGGTAGGACTTTTGTGTTAAGGGTAACAAGTGGTCAGTGTTCCTCCTGGGCCGAGTTTTTTCTTTTGGCAAAAGGTAGCTGGAGCACCAGATTGGCTGTTAAACAATGAGTTTAATGAAATGTATCTTCTCCACAGTTTGAATCGGCAGTGATGGTAAAACTTGCTTTGTGTTTTTGTTCCTGCTCCTTAGCCATTTAATGAGAATGTGTTATTTGAAGTTGAACTTGCGTATGAACAATGTTTCGTTAGACAACAACAAGGTTAATTTGATGGTTGTCCAAAAGTGCAAGAGCCTTTTCAAGGCTTGGGGGAAGGAAGTGGGAAGAGGAATGGAAGGAGCTATATTATGTACATATACACTGTTTTGGAAATGTTACTTGCAGTATCATTACAGAAGCTAAGCAATCTGAATCATAAATTAGTGACACAAACAACTGTTGCTAGTAGGTATTGCTTCCTTATAAGCCTAGAATATTGTGTCCTTTAAAAAAGCTAAATTTGAGGCCTGAAGCTTAGATTGGAGGTACGTGTTTTATCAGCATATATGGTATTTGCACTTGCAATAGTCAGGAATGCATTTGTACACTGTGACTGTGAGGTGTATGTGTCTATACATTGTCTCTGCACTTGTAGTCTGAAACTTTTGATAAGGTAATTTTTTGTGAAAAGAGAGGATTTACTTTAAGTAGCTTCTCTCTTATTCCTTCTGTTCTTGGAATTAGAGGTGCTCTGACATTTTAGTTACTGGAGTATTAGCAACTTTGGAATTGGTGTGAAGGAACTGGAGGAGAATCTTTTTGCTTTTTGTGGTAAGATCAAGACCTAAGTATTTAAGGCTTTCTGTATGGGATAATAAAGGTGTTTTGTTGAAGCTGAAACTGCTTTAAACACTAGTCTAATAGATAATAATTTCTGTGCCATAGGAGAACTCATGGAGTGAGGCTGCTATGCAGGAAGTTTGAAAATTGCTTGGGGATTGTTTCTCCATAAGCCACCTTGGTTAAACTTCAGAAGGTGACTTCTGATGGATATAAAATACATCTGGAAAACACAATAAGGGATCATGATTATTTTATAGAATATAGGTTTTTGTCTAATTCATTAAAAGATCAGAATTTGAAGCACAAACTGAGTCAGTGTGAACAGATGTTACAACAGTGGATGTAGCACGCATTTAGATCCTAGCCAATAAGGGCCTCAGACTTCTAAAAGAGCAAAGAAAAAAATGGTTCTTTCCATTGGCAGTCTGCTTTCCCCAAACTTTCTATAATTAAAACAGTATGTAATTTTAATAAACTTGTTCCTAATAAGCTTCTACGAGCTGATGATGACAGCATTAAGGAATTCTAGTAGATATTTCTAATATGATACATATGTACCAGATATGTTTTTTACAAAGGCAGTTTGCCAAAGTGGTGCACGCTTAGGGAACTCATCTGGAGGTCTTTGACTAGTTGTCTCCCAGGATCTGATAAAGAAATATAATGGTCACAAAAATAATAATGAAAATTATGGGATCTGATCAAAAATGTCAGCCACAAAAATAAAAATCCATTCCATTTTCCTCTACATCTTCCACATTCATTTGGATGCCACACATCCATTTTTTTCGTTGCTTACTCATTCAGAAGTTCTGTCTTAGCTAGAACGTGGACACACAGATTCTTCAATATCCAGTTCTTGGTAGACTTTGAATGGTAGTGAGTCTGGAAATGACTTCTAGCTTGTATTTTGACATGCCTCTTAAAGGGAGCTCATGACATGTATGTATACTGAGTACTTTGTTATTGGTCTAGAATTTTTTGTATTTTAGGATTTTTTTAACAGATAGTTTTATTTCCATATACCCTCCTTCTGCCCCCCCAACTAATTGTGTTTAGAACACATGTAAAAATAAAACCTAACGCCTCTATTTCCAGTTATCATACCAGGGCATCGTGCTCTTAAAGCATCATCAGTGGAAGAAGCAGCTGGTAGGCTGATCTGTCTCATGTTGAGGGGCATGTGGGTTCCAAAGCCTTTCTGTAATGGTTGTTTTGGAAGACTTAAAATGGAGTTCGGTACTTTTCCAGATTGTTCTGCTTTGCTCTGGTTGTTGTAGTGGAATTTGGCCAAAAGGACTGGTTGTCCAAAAGGACAGCTAGAAACTTATTCCAAGCAGATCACTCCAGGCAGAAATTATTTTAACTGCCTGCTGCAGAAACCGTGGGGTTTAAGCTGATTCTCTGTCTCTTTTTCTTCTCCTCCAGACACAGGTGCAAGGCCAGTCAGCCTCAAGCAGTGCATCAGTGCCATCCCAGCCTACTCAACAGGTAAGATCACAGTCCCTAAATCCAGGACTAAAATACTTTTAGAATAGGATTTTGATGACTCTTTAAGAGCAATTGACAACCTCTGTCCCCGCTTCAATCTGTAGTGTTGGACAAAAAGCAAAGAACTCCTCTGGTTCTCACCCAATCTAACATGCTATGAGATTAAATTAATTGACTTTTGAAATTTGTTTTTGTTATGTTAATGCTTATTTTCATGTGTCTGTCTTCCCCAACTTTCACCTGAGCTTGCAGTGGAGGTCCATTCAGGGATGAATTCCCAACGTCAGGATTTGCAAGTTAGACTGTCTAGACAGGCAGATGTCATTCTCGTAATTTCTTCTAACTGGAAATACTGTCTTTTGCAATGTTCTCTTCTCTTAACTGCCTTTTTTTCCTTTATAGAATCTTCATTCTTGTTTTCACCGGTGAAATCTGTTGCAAGACTTGATGCTGATAATGGAGTTGTATTAGTAATGCTAATAAGTAATTCCTAAAGCTTAATTGACTCAGCATATTCAGAAGAACCAGTGATGTCAGTTATGAGGGAGTAAAAAGTAGAATTTAAATAGGATATGCTTAAAAAACTTCTGTGAGGGGATAAAATAGCTTCTGCCTTTTCTCTCCTACAGAATGCACAGCAGCCAGCCTCTTCCCAACAGCCTGGGCAATACCAGCTGCAGCAGCCATCAGTTTCTGCTGGTGCCACTCCCACACAAACTGTCTCTCAAACTCAAACTTCACAGGTTATGCCGATGCCTCAGGCAGCAGCTGGGACACAGGTAAACAAAATTCTTCTTTCTAGCAGAAGATTTTTCTTCTTCACAGCTGGCAAATCCAACATGCTGCTCTTTCCACTCTTGTCATCTTTTCTAATGGTTTCAAAACATTCATCCAGATAATAGTATTCTTAGTGTACTACAACTGTTAATTTTGTTGGTGTGGTGTTGGAAACTTTCTTTCACATGTGGCGGTTGTGAGTAATTTGAGGGATAGCACTTCCATGCACAAAGATCTTTAAATTGTCAAGAATACTATGGGGCATATTGATGAATGATATATTATGAATGGATTTTCAGGAACTTGTCATTTCTCTGCTTCCCATCAATGTCTATCTTCTGCACCATTATGTGTGTAAAACATGTTCACTTATTTAGGTAGTGAACCATAAGGACTGCCTTCTCCACTCTCTCATCTTTCTTATTCAGCTCTTCTCCTTTACTCCCTGGTCAAGAAGCTTCTGTTACTGAGTATTACTTCATTTTGGCTCATATCTCTGTCTTGAACATGTGAGCCTTGATTTTTGTTTTTAAAATTGTTTTGTTGCTTGTTTGTCTAAACTGCCTTTCCAGTTGCATCGTTTGCTGGCTTTAATTGACGTATCCCCTGCCAATCTCTGAATGCTGGCACAGTGGCTTTTCATTCTCCATTGCTTTAGTCCCCATACCCAAAGCTGACAGATTTGTTGAAAGATTTGAGCTTCTTTCCTGTAAGAAGGCAGACTTGGCTCTGGGGACAGAGTTAAGGGGAATTCGATTCTGTTTATGCACGACTCGGTGCTTCAGGGTATTTGAATGTTGCTCTTTCACCCTCTGTGGGTGTCTATTTCAAGAGCCTGTTGAGTTCTTCAGGGGAAGTGTTGCAAAGTGAGGACCTTTTGGAACTCCAGCCAACTTCCCGGCCACTCTGCCAACTGTGCTCCCCACACACTTTAACAGAGTGCTATAACTTGAATAATTCTTTCTTTGACTAATGCATAAGAATTCTGCTTTCTGCAACCCTGCTTTTTTTAAAAAAAAATTCTATCTCTATTTTCTTTACCTCCCCAGCTTCCTGTTTCCCAACCAGTGTCGATCATCCAAGGCGAGCCTCAATTACCTGTTGCAGCACCTTCTCTCCCTCAGCCTTCAGTTGCCCCATCAGTCCCCATTGGCTCTCATTTTCTACCCATGGGACAGCCTTTGCCAACTTCCATGGTTCCCCAGTTCTCAGTCTCTCAGTTGCCTGTAGCAGCTCCTCATGTGTCAGTGGCTCAGCCAGGTTTCCAGTCACTGCCCATTTCGATGGCAGCTGGCATGAATCAGCCATTGCTCACATTGGCCACGACTGCTGCGGCAACCACTGTCCCTGTAGGATCAACTGTTGGCCCTAGCCAGCTTCCCACACTGATGCAGCCTGTGGCTCAGTTGCCCAGCCAGGTTCTCCCGCAGCTCCTGCAGCCGGCTGTCCAGTCCGTGGGATTGCCAGTCAGCATTGGACAAGCTGCTGAAGCTTCACTTCCTGCTGGAGATGCTCTTTACCAGGTATTGTTGCAAGCCAGCAGAGCTCTTCTCCACACTTTTACCTGTTCCTCTAAGGTACCACATCCAAACTGTGTGCCCTGGCCAACTCACTTCCTGTAAGAGAACCATTAAGCCACAAAGACTAATTCTGTTGTGCGGAAAAAGACACTTTTAAGGAGGGGGGGGAAACAAGTCCTTGGACACCCTGGTGTTTTGGGTTTTTCATATTTGGCAATGGAATATATCTAAAATGACAGAATCATAGTGCAGGACTTTAGTCAACCACAGAGTGAAAGAGGACAGCTACATATCAAAGAGATTTGTCAACTTGTTTTAAAAAAAAAAGTGATTTTAAAAATGGAGGATGTGTATTGGAAAGAAAATCAATGGCAGCCTATTCAGTATTTCATTCCAAGTCTTGGAAGGGGAAGGGAGGTGGGGAAGGGGGACGTGGACTTTCTAGAAATAAGTCAGACGGCATGGATCTTGAACATGATGTAAGTACCTCATGATAGTCATGAAATGCTAAACTGTTGGGCACAGACTGCTTCAGCCACTTTGCCTTTTTTACTGTGATTGCACAATCTGAATAGTGACAAAAATTGTGACTAGGCATATGATTGTTCTTCTAGAACAAAAATTATATAAGTGTAAAAATATTTGCGCTGGGGTTAATAAGGAGTGCTGTAGAACAGAAACAGTGTGTAGGAATGTTCCTGGGTCAGTTCATCACGAGAGGACAGGAAAAACACAAGAGCATTTTTGCTATCAATCTCAAGCATCAGGAGCAGTTGCATAACATCTTCTGAGCAGTAGTTGTTCAGCCTGAAAATTCTTCAAACTCATTTCAAGTCTCAGCCCTTAAAAATATTAGCAGCAGGAGTTGGGAGATGAAGGTTGTTTTGCCTTAGCCTTGGAACTCCCACTCCTTGGAGTGGGAATTTGCTTGTTCAAGCATGGTGACTTGCAAGCTGAGCTTTGGCCACATGAACAGTTTGCTCTGCTCCTCTGGGAAATAGCCTTTGGGAGTGCTTGAACAAGAATGGAAGGCTGGAACATACCCCCAAAACTGATACTTTTTTTTTTTCTCTCTCGTTTTCTGAGTAGCTCTGACATTCACTAACTTGACTCCCTCATTTCTATTACAGGGTTTCCCATCTCGGCTGCCGCCTCAATACCCGGGCGACTCGAATGTTGCACCTTCCTCTGCTGTGGCCTCTGTTAGCATTCCTTCTGCCGTACTGTCCCCTCCCTTATCCACAGATGCAATGGCTCAGCCGGGCTATCTTGCTCCTGTTGTGCCGCCATATGTGGAGCAGAACGTTTTAGTTCCCATGGGCAGCCTAGGAGGACAGGTTCAAGTGCCCCAGCCTACAGTGAGTTTAGCACAACAGGCCTCATCTGCCTCCTCGCAGCAGGCCGTTTTGGAGGTAAATATGTTGAATATAATCTAGCAATACATTTAGAGTGTTTGAATTATGTGACAGTGTATGTGTGTGGGGAACTAATCCCTTCCATGCTTGTCTTCAGTTGGAAATTAATATTTCAAATGACCTTTTTCTTACAGCAGAATGTCATGCCAATGTGGGGACCTTGTTGCCACTGGCTGTTCTGTTGGGAAGTGAGTGTGCATCCTGCAGGCAAAAACCTGTTAACACTTCACTTCTCGCTACTACTGTAGAACATTTTTTGCCGTATCAAAGACAAACTGCAGCTGATGGCCTTTGGGAATCTGTCGTTATGCCTATTCCCTGCAGCATTTTTCTTGCTAGGAAGAATTTGAATTGTCTTTGTGTTCTGCATTGGCTTGCCTTTTGCACATTCTGTTAGTAAGACTGTGGCTGCATGGCAAACTGTAGTGACACGTAGCAGTAGAAAGGATGGCTGATTTCCTCTCCCCACCCCTCCCCAGATGATGATTTGCTTCACTGCAGTTTGCTCTAGAATCTTTTGTAAGTTAGAGCTGTCTAGATGCCAGCTCTTTGGAGTTCTAAAAAGGTGGTGCTTTTAGCTTTTCAGCTGGTTTGGGAGGAAACATTGAAGACTACTGGGTTACTTGAAAAGGAACGGTATTCTTTGGGGGGCGTCCTGATGTAGGTTTCTATCCATAGGGTACTCAGGGTGTCTCACAGACTGCTCCTTCAGAGACTCTTCCAGCAACACAGCCTGCTCAGTCTACCCCTTTGGCTTCCTCTATGGATAGGTAAGCATTGTTTTCATCAAACTGAATTTCAATTTCATCTGTTAGATTATTCTTCCTTGGGTGATCTTTAGGTATCTTTTTTCACCGGGGTGTTTTTTCCACTTAGGGTGTTCTTGAGGATGTGAGGAAATAAACTTCCTGGAGGAAAAATAGGCGTATGAAAGTTGTAGTAAGTTTTGATTTATGCCAGGGTATAAATAGGATTATGTGTAGTGATTTAACTTCCAATCCTTTATAATTTGTCACGTCAAATGCATCATAAGGGATGTTTTTTTGTCCTTTTGGCAGTTAAACACAATTCAAACTACAAATAGCTTGAAAACATGTTCAGAAGATATATTTGTACAACTCAGTTTGCGAGAGATGTGTAGTTAAATAATTACTATTAGAATTGCTATTCAAGCAACCCTAAGTGTTGACAGGACTCTTGTCCCCCTACTCTGTGATTAACAGGCATCTGCTGCTATCCAGAACAGAATACCATCTGGTAGGGTTAACTGTGTTGTTGCAGGTGTGGAGTGCATGGATACTAATGTAAACCTTGTTTGTGTTTGTGGGTTTTTTAGTGCACATTCCGATGTTGCTTCAGGACTTAGTGATGGCAATGAGAATGTTCCAGCTTCTAGTGGAAGGCATGAAGGGAGGACTACTAAACGTCACATGCGGAGGTCTGTCCGCAGTCGCTCTCGCCATGAGAAGACTGCTAGGCCAAAACTGAGAATTCTAAATGTGAGTATTTTTATATTTTAGTGATGGCTTGGCAGTGATGATGCCTTTCTTGAGCTTCAAAAAGTTTCTTTTGCTTTGAGTGGCATGTGTGGTCTTGTTCTGCGCCACGCTCTGCGGCAAGCATACAAGCTATCCAGTGTATCCAGCTTCTGCTTCTGGAGTCAGCATTCCAAATGTCATCTATTAAGAGCTTTCTGGAGCATTAGATATGGCAAAATTGGCTTGCTTAGTCACCAGTGATTCCACAGACTATTCTAGAATATTTGATATATCATCAGAAAAAATGATGCTGTACGTGGCACCATTTATTAGACTGGAAAGAGAGGGTGTGTTTCTATTAGACCAGTATGGTTGGTTTGTCTCTGTGAGCTTTAAAGCACAAGTCTTAGATTCCTGTGCTTTTGGTTTGAACTATTGGGTTTTTTTCCTTTAGGTTTCAAATAAAGGTGATCGGGTAGTGGAATGCCAGCTAGAGACACACAATCGGAAAATGGTTACTTTCAAATTTGATTTGGATGGTGACAACCCCGAGGAAATAGCTTCAATTATGGTAAGATATATTTTGGAGATGAAGAACTGAATCCAGTCATAATCACAGTAGTAACATAAGCAGTCTTGTTTTCTCATTTGTGTTTCAGAATTGCTATTCCATGTAGCATGGCCTGTACTCACCTTATTGGTACGCAAGCACAAATAGAAACTCTACGTATAGAGTGGTATACCAAATTGACAGTAAATATTGTGTGCTCAGGTCACATGAAAATTTGCATCAGTTTTTACCTTAGAATTGTGATTTTATCAGTAAATATGCCTTCAGTTTTTTGCAATCTAGTTTTTTTAAAAACCGCAAACAACTTTCTCAAAGTGCCAGGTTAAACAAATTCTGCTTGCTTTTTTCTAAGAGCAGATATTGCTAGATCTTTAAAATTTATGCTTAAGCTTTGAGATTTTTGCCCTTGTTGTCAACTGAAATGGCAAGATTCTGTCCTTAAAGCAAGGAATGGGAATCAGTTTCTGGTTTCTGAAAGTCAGTAATGACTGATGCTGCTTTTGACTTTCTTAAAGGAAAAACCCTCTCCATTCAAAGTATAATAGTCAAGCATAGAAAAGAACTTGCCCTGTAGAGATACCTTTAAATGAGAATACTGTGTAGCATGGAGTACAACCCCCCTGCCTTTATTATCTTTTTTTTAAAATTTAAACTCATATTCTTGGGCTGATGCAATCTGAATGAAACCGAGATTGTTTTAGTGATACTGAAGGGAGGGGAAGATGACAAAAAACAGTATCTTGCCAGCTTGTTGGGCACCTGTGCACCATTCATCTTTTAGCTTAGAGAGGTGGCAGAGTAATTGGTGGTGTGTGCTGGATTCATACCTGTCAAAAGGGACCAAATTGGTGATGAGAAACGATCTCTTCTCTACTAATGGCTTTCTGAGAAAGAGGGAGAAGTTGGTTCCTGGCTATGTATGTGTACTGGCAGTGTAAACAAGTCGATAGCGTGAAGTCAAGCGTCAAGAAGTATGGAGAGAATACATAGATGTCTTACTTCGCCTCATACCTAAAGGGATCCTATGGAGGAGTAAAAGAGTATGGTTGATCTTCAAAAAACAGAACAAAAAAAACCCCAAAACACGCACACACTCCCCAACAAAAACCCCCCCCCAAATATTTGAAGAGGAGTAGAAATAAGTGAACTGTGCACCCAAAATGCAGGCACATAGTTGCAAGTGTGCAGCCTAATTTAGACAACTGAATCTGGAACTTTGTGCTCATTGGTTTCTTGTTGAATGTTGAGGAAACTTTTGATTGCAAGACTTTCTGGTTCCCTTTTAATCAGGATACTGTTAGGCATAACCCATATGGGTATCTGTCATAGCTCAACTCAAAGCTCTGAAGGTTTCTTTTAACTAGTGAGTATTCTGCATTGCAAAGGCTGATATAAGCACATCATGCTTGTCTGTCCTTTTTCGGAACCACCATCCCAGAAGAAAGTCTCCGGCTTTAGCTCTAAGGCACTTTCTGTCTCTCCCAGCAGAGAGATTGTGACTGACAGCTTTAACTTCTGTTTTATAGACTCACTATCTCTGAGAATTCTACCATGCGTTATTTCAGGAGATGGAATTTTCTTATGGGTCAGACCAAACTAAGAATTTTTCTAAATGCCAAGTGTACTTGTTTAAGCTTGTTTCCTCCAACGTAAACAGCAGAATGTATTTTTATAAAGCAATACAACATATTGAAACTAGAGAGACTGAACAATCTTCTCCCCAAATAGGGAACATAATTAATACTTTCATTTTCATGTTATAGCCAGACTTTGAGTTAGTGATATGCAGCCTGCATAGAGTAGAAGTTCTATATGTCACGGAAAGAGAGAAGCACAGAACACATCTTGCAATACAGAATTTTCAACTCTTTTTAATGTTATAGTTTCCTTTATATGTGGCTCTTAGCGTATATTACATTGTATATGAGGAACTGCAGTGAGATAAGGCTGCCAGTTTTAAATTTCACTGTGCTAAGCAAAGGTTGAGGTGGGAGTTTGATTAGGAAGTGAGATTGAATGTTGTTCCACAGCAAAGAGTGAACCAAGGCAAATACTTCTGTGCTGGAGATAATTTTAGAAGTAATTGTTTTTCTCTAAGGTGTCATCATCTTTATCTCGTGCATAAGAACAGTGAAGGGAGGGCAAACAGTAACACTGAAAGTAAATTATGGTTATTCAAATTATTTGAAATAATTTGTGGAAAGTCATTGTTGCTTTGTTCTCTTTACAGGTGCAGAATGAGTTTATTTTAGCAACCGAGAGAGACTCATTTGTAGAACAGGTACGGGAGATTATTGAGAAAGCAGACGAAATGCTAAGTGAAGATGTAAGCGTGGAGCCAGAAGGTGATCAGGGTTTGGAGAGTATGCGGACAAAAGATGATGGCTTCTTTCCAGGGTCGCAGGTATGTAAAGGACAGATTGCCTTAGCTAATTTGTATTTTCTCTTTTGGGTGGTATGGTTTTGTGAGCAGAGCTAGCTAGAAATGGAATAGAATTCTTTCATAACAAATATCAAAGCTTAAAAATTAAAAGACAGAGAAAGCTTCACATCAGGGTGAGAGCCTAAAATTAATTTAGAAAGCTAAATAACGTAAACCTTTTGCTTTTTAATGTGTTCTAATGTTTCTGAAGCTTCTTAATCTCCTAACAGTCCACTAAGCAGACAGTGTTAAATGCTGAGGCTTCTTGGATTTGAGATTATTGTGAGGCAGGATGCTAAAACCCCTGGCCCTGTGCTGCTCACTAAACAGAGCCTGGACTCAGGCCCTCTTCCCAGTGAGCTACTGAAAGAGTGGATGGCTTGGTTAGAAAACACAGGTTTTGAAGTTGGTTGCTGGCAGTAAGAAGGCGTGACACTTCGTGAGTCTCTGCCTCATTTCCACCCAGGACTAGTTTGAAATGTCCATTTATCTGTGGAAAGGTTAAAGAAATCAGTTGGAGTGCCTGTTAACAAAAGAGTGTTTTATATTGACGGTCACTAAGCTGAGAAGCTCTAAAGGCACTGTAGCTGACATTTATCTGGGCAGAATTCCACTAGTTTGGTAATGCTACTTGGGTCCAAGGTACTGCTTACCTTAAAAGCTCACATTTCAGTAAGTTAGCATTTTAAGAACTATCTTGTGGGTTTCTGGTTCAGAATAGAACTTTAAATTTTTATGTTACTTTACAGAAATTAGAGTTCAAACAGCCAGATCCTACATCTTCCATGCCACAAAGAATAGGTAAGTCTTTTGTGATTTTTTTCAACAGTTATCTTTTTCTGTTTCAGCAGATAAGTGCAGTGAGGTTTTTATTTTGTATGAGGTGCACATTTCATATTGCAGGTGATGTATTTTAGTTACAACCATGTATCACTAAACATCTAACTTCTTTCTGTTTAGGGGTTCCTCCTAGCTCCTTTACCCAGGTTGTCCATTCTGCAGGAAGACGGTTTATTGTCAGCCCTGTTCCTGAGAGTCGGTTAAAAGAACAGGGCTTTTTCACATCTGCTGTTCCTGGAGGGAAAGAAACTGCGGATATGGGTAAGTCATCTAAACTCTTGAAGTGGATGGCTAACACATTCATCAAAACTCTGATGTTAGTTAACTAAGCTGTTCCTAAACACCTCCTAAAGTACCTGGGGAAGTAAGGAACTGCCTGTGCTGGTAAGAAGTGATTATAATTTGGATGATACTATGCAGGATTCTGAGGCGGGGGGTGGGAAGTGTTGATGGGATGTTTGCAAGACTCTGAAACCTTACTTCTGTATATTAATGTAAGCCTGGATTTGTAATTTTTTTTAATGATGCTGAGAGGTAAATGTGATCTTAATCCAGCAATAGACAATAATACTGTAATGAACTGCTCCGCGTGGAATGACACTTTTCCGTTCTTGCAGTTGCTGCATCTCCACTACATGGTCCTGGAATGAATCTCTCCCACTCAGCATCATCACTGAGCTTGCAGCAAGCTTTCTCTGAGATTGGGCATGCTCAAATGACAGAAGGACCTAGTACAGCTCCTCCAGTGTTCAATCAAACAGTACCACCATTTCCACCTGCACTTTCTACCATGGCAGGCAGTGGTGCACCTCCTGCATCTGTAGCTGCTTCTTCAATATCTGTTCCCTCCAGCACAGGTGTTTCTCTTCCAGGATCTGTTACTTTGCCTTCAGAAAGTGCAGCTGTTGGAGTTGCACCAACAGCGAGTGTGCCAAGCTCTGTTTCTCCACCTCCAGCCTCGCAATCTGGACAACAAACAACTGGTGTCGCTTCCAGTGTGAGCGCCCCTGCTTCTTTCTCCTTACCTACCACATCCCAGCCTGCTCAACCAGTAACTGGAGACATTGCCCCCAGTATCAGCACACCGTCTTCTTTGGCACTGCCGTCTACCCAGGTTCCTGGTGTCACCGGTCTTGGTGCTGTTGCACAAGCTGTGACATCTCAGTCTGCTCCTCAGATTGTAAGTAGTTTGGCAGCACCACAGACATCTGTTGCCCTGGCGCAGAATGTGGCTTTGCAGCTTCCTCAGCTTAGTAGCAGTGGCTCTGTCTCCAATCTGGCAGAAACAACAGTTGTAAGTGCTCCACAGTCACTACCTGAGAGTGGGCAGTCTATGGATAAATCACAGCTCTGCAACGCGGCTGGCTTATCTCTTCCGATTTCTGCACCTTTATCATCCTCAGCAGCAACAAGCATATCTGGTTCAGTCACTCAGCCAGTGATACATCCCTTACTTGTCCCACCAGGAATTACGTCAACACCTGTCCTACCCCAGATTCCAGGTGCAACACCCATGTTGCCCCAGGTACCCTTACCTAGTGTCTTACCACAACCAGTTACTAACTTGCCTGCAGTACAGCAAACTTTGATACACAGCCAGCCTCAACCAGCTCCGTTACCCAATCAGCCTCATATTCACTGTCTGGAGGCCGATGCCGATGCTCAGTCTAAAGCTCCTGGTATTGACGATATAAAGACCCTGGAAGAAAAGTTACGGTCTCTCTTCAGTGAACATGGTAACGTGGGAACAATGCATCCATCAGTATCTCTGGAGACATCATTGGTAATGGAAACTACAGTTATTCCTGGGATACCAACCACTGCTGTCGCACCAACTAAACCGCTGACATCCATTAGCACTTGTATACCTCCGAGCAGTTTGCCTCTTGGACCAACTGGCTTGCCAGTGCTGACACCAGTCGCCACTCCTGGGCAAGTGATCACCCCCGTCAGCTATATTTCGGCACCGAGCAGCATTGCAACGGCAGTAGTGAAACCAGGGACCTCTCCTTCAAAGCCCCCTCTTAGCAGGGTGCCGGTAAGAAATGCAAAATTTATGTCAATATTCAAGTATCGTAGGAAACAGCCTTCTTGAGCAAAATCCCTTTTATAAAGCAAAATACTTATTCAGGCACCAGTGTCTTGGTTTAATATAACATTGAAAGTTTTATGCTTTGGTTGTTTTCCTGTATCCCAAGAGGTGTTTTATTTTGTCTGTATTGAAGACAAAAAAAAAAGTCCAATTCTATATCTGAGAGAGATCTCTAGTGTTGCTGTTAATTTTTCCTACTCCTAAACTACAAAGAGTGAAGCAACTGTGGTTTGGTTTTTCGGGCTTGTGTTTTTGTTGGTTTTTTTTTTTTTTTCAAATAGAATTTAGAAGGCCTGCTTTAAATAGCTTTTTATCTTGTACATGATCACTAGAATGAGATGGGGTGGTTGTATGTTTCACAACGTAGTCAGGATAGCTTAGCTTTGCTTCTTACCATGAGCCTGTTCCTTGAAGGCATGGGCGAACCTGACTAAGTGGTGGGTTTTGGTTTTTGATTTTTTTTTAAAAAAAAGTCCTCTGCTGCTTATTTGGTACTCTTTTCCTTCCAAGTGTTAGGTTTCTGAAAGCAGAATTTTGAGAAGTTTGTAGAAGTTTTGAAAAGTTTGTTTGCAGGATTTTGAGAAGATATGTGAATATCTGAAAACAAACTTTTTTACTGAATCGTGCTCTTTAAACAAACGCTTTCATAAAGAGATAGTCATGATGTATAGTAACAACTTGAGACGTGTTGTGGATGCTGTTACCTGCTTCTTAACCAGAAGTATCAATATGTGAAATTGGACTACCTGTTTTGTTATAAATGACTCCCTGTGTTGGGAGAGAACGTATTTCAATATTTTAAACTCTCGGTAGCCCTTTCCTTTTCAAAGTTAAATGGAACTAGGTTGAAGAAACTTTCAGGTGTTTAACAAACCAAAAACCTTAATACCCACTTCTTTTGTTTCTGTAATGTTCTTTTCCACTCACCAACACTTTGTGTTGGTCTTCAGTAGTCAGCCTTGGCTATTAACCGGTTCCAGGCCATTTGAATTGAGCTAATGCTCCCATCATCTCCATTCATTAGTAGTCTTTCCCTTGTACTCTTCGTATTCTAACAAAGTAGAAAATTTCTGCGACGGAGGAGCAGGAATAAGTGCCAATGAAGTTGGGAAGGAAATCTAGACACAGAGGCACTCATTTATACTGAAACAAAGCTGAGAATTAGAAAAGACTGCTCGTTGCAAACCTGTAATTACAAAGGCTTGGGTTTAAATGTAATAAATATTTGGGAGTTTTGATTGTTGACTGTGGAAAAACTACCTCCTGTCTGAAGTTTTCACTTATAAATTAGCTTGGTTTTTCAAAACTTAATTTTAGTTTCACTTTCTGTGTTGGTTTTGAGCTTTAAGGAGCTTATTGCTTTAGTTTTCTGGGGTTTACTAAACTCTCTGTGTGTTGTGTTTTGTCTATGGCCAACCTGTTCACCTAGACAGTTCAATGTGTTTTGACTTGTCTTACGGATTTATTTAAAGTATGTTTTACCTCTTATTTATAAACTGAGTGATTAACTTACCACAGCTTAAAAATTCATCATGCCTCAGAACAGGTCACGTCCACGTGTATGTTCCTAGTGTACAAAAAAGCTGAGGTAATGCAACTTGGTGTAGTTCCTGCTGAAACATTTTTGGGAGGATAGATAACTATGGAATGTATCTTTACCGGGCAATTATTACTGCAATTTTGAACCATTAGTTAAGCTGTGGTAACGTGGCTGCAAGCTAGAACTGGTTCTGCTTGTTGAGGACCGGAGTAGACTTTGGGCCAATTACACGTACCCAGCAGTGCTTGCTGTCGCACAAGGTGAGCCAGCTGACCAACGCTACGGCTCATGTTTCTCAAACTTCAAAGTCTCAAGCCTCAAGATTACAGCTGAGAATAAGAATTGCAAATTGTGTAACGGATGGCTTAATTCCTAGATCTTCCCACTTCCCTAAACTAACTGGAATGTGCTATCTGACCTGGCGGGGAGGCTTTGATGCCTCCTCCTAACCTTTCGAGTCTCTCTAACCTCTTCCACATAACCTGGATGACTTCCCTCTACCCAGTTGCATGACCTAGTCATCTTCTGTGGGGTCATCAACACCCTTCGGGTTCAAAAAAGGTGATGGATGAAGAAATTGGTGTGAGATCTATAAATGTGTTTCTCAACAAGTAGAGACATCCTCAGGCATGACAGTTCCTGTTCACAAGACACATTGCTTGGAACAATTTGCCAGGAGCACAGAGCTTGCTGTTGCTAATGGGCAGTTAACATAGATCTGTTGTAAGGAGATTGAGTGCGTTCTTGCACCCTTTTATAAATTAAGCTTCTTGGAAACTTAATTGCTTTTTGGAAGAATTACTGTAGCATTTTTTTGCAGACCTGAAAGTAGTATCCCCAAGATGCTTTGCTCCTGGACACAGCAGCTTGTTTAAACTGGAAATTGGGGCCACTCAAAGATTATCTGGATTAAAAAATAAAACAAAAGCAAAGAAACAACTCCCACCAACTCTGTTGCAAAAATCCCTAAAGACTATGCTAACTCTCCAGGAAGGAAGTCTCTACAGAAAAAATGTTGAGGCTTCTGTTGTATGACATGACTGACTGTAGCTTGGTATCTGAGCCTTCTGTTGTTCTGTGTCTGATGGACTCGCGTTTCCTCTTCGTTATCCATAGGTGCTACCAGTAGGTTCTGAACTTCCGGCTGGCACTCCATCCAGTGAGCCGCTGCCACCTTTTCCAGGACCTTCACTAACTCAGGTGCTACTTGACTCGGCAGATTTTATCTGCTGCTTTTCCTTTCAAAGAGCATGTTTCGATTAAACTCTCCATTGCATGTTATTAATGTCTGGTTTTCTTTTCTTTTGACTGAGTAACCCCTTTTGTTTAACTGTAGCAGTAGCCAGAATCACTTCACCACTGGGTACAGCATCCTGAAGGGCAAGCTACCTATCCAGTGTACAGGAACAATTAATCAGGCTTGGGGTTTTTAGTGTGTTAACCTGAACTTTAGAGGTTTTTTTTATTGGGGGGGAGGAGGAGGGAAAGTAACACAGGTGAGTGTGTGCATAAAACTTGAACCTGTTTTCTTCTTGAAAAGGGTATAGTAGCAAAATAATAGCTCGTTAGGGAAGCAGTATATACTGCAGTTAAACATGAATGAAAATGCAAAATTGCTGGCTTTGCAGATTCCTGGTTTCTGTTGTTTTTTGTTTTGCAGTTATTATTACACTCTGATTTCATTAGGCTTTCAGATTTGCAAAAGGTCTTTGAAACTCCTGATCATAAACATGAGTTGAAATGTAACAGTGGCTTCCCTCGCTCACATTCTGTCCTTGTATGCAATAGTTAGCATGGGTGTTCAGCTCCAGACCACAAAGACTAAATCAGTCTTCACTTTTGTTTAAAAAACAAACAAACAAAAAACCCAAAAACACACACCCCCCTTCCGTAACTGAAAGAACTGTATTAAGACAAAACTGTTTTATGGAACTTGAAAATGCTGTGTAATGAGACACAACATGGGGACACTACACTTCAATAATTAAAGAAAAGCTGAAAATTACTGAACAAAACCCATGAGATCATGAGACAGAGTTTTGCTACATTTGAAAGAAGTTTGTGAATAAACACAAAGATGGCTTTCTATTTAATTATATTAAAGTACACTTGGCACAGAGTTGTCATCCCAGTTTTCTATTCAAACTTGTAACAAAGATATGATTCAAGTGGGTGCTTAGCAGTGCCTGCTTAAGGCTTGGAGTAATTTTGTCTTAAATCTAGTGTTTCCTGTGTACATGTGCTTCTTACGGTAGTAACCTCTTCCAATTGTGGCTTAAGTCCACAGTGAATAGTCTTAAAATACATGTCCAAAAAGCTACACTTGGAGTCTATGCTTTTATAGAAAGGATTTATTCACTGAAGTATAATTTTAAACTAATTCCAATAAAGTAGCTACAGTATGGTACAATACTTTGTTCAATACTTATTAGCATGATGGCCCAATTTCTTTTTTTGTTTTCTTGACCACTGAGAATTTTAATGTAAACTGAGCTAACCTTGATTAAAGTCCTCTCTGTTACTTTCTGTCATTTTCCCTCTTGTCTCTTGCAGTGGAGTTCTTGAATTAAAGTTTCATCCATGGAAGGGAACTTAAAAATAAACTTTAAAGTTTATTTTTAGTTCTTTGCAAGCTGTTCCTTTTTTGGGGTTTACAGTAGCTTCATGAGAAAACGTCTGTCTGAAAGGGTTTAATCTGACTATCATATGAAGGAATAGTGTTAGAATAGTGTTAGAAAATTGCAAATCTAAACTCTAAGGCAACTTTAGTTAATGATCTGTCATGGCTCACGTTCTACAGCTAAAATTGTAAAAACCAAATTACATGTATTAGGGTACTAACCTTCAAAGATACCATTGGAATAGTATTTCCGCTTCTGGCTTTCACATCTGAGAACCATGGTATTGCCTGGTTCTAAAGACATGACTAGAGTTCAGCAGTGGGGCATCAGCTGTTTTTGTGTACTTTTATGTTGGTTATGACATTAATAGTCCCTTTTTAGGTTTTCCAGGTTTTTTTCCTCCGGTGCTCTCTGTGCAGAAGCTCTGTCTTTATTCAGCAGTTTCACTAATTTTCCAAGTAAACATCGTTATTTTGTGGTCTCTTGAGAATCTCTCTTAGACTAAGTTTCCATAGAATATGTCCTGGAGGTTAGAATGGAAACAGTGTAGTGGACCTAAGTTACGGTGTGCTGAAGGTTGACATCTTATCCTGTCTGTTCCGGCACTACCACCTTCTTGGTCTTCATCTGATAGAGCAAATGCAAATCAGTGACCTTAATCAGAGAGTCCTGGCAGATGGCTTCCGTGTCCAGAACTACTTGGTTGTCTCCTCTTTTTAATTAAAGCATGTTTAAATCCCTTGTAAGCAATTAGAATCAGTCCACTACTTGGAAAGTATTATTCAGTGTGAAAAGGCAGAGATTTGTGCTCTTAGTGTAAGAAAACTATGATAGTTGAATGTACGGCGCTTGCAACCTGTTGTGGAAAGGAGTGCTGCTCTATTTGGTTTTATGCAGCTTCTTTCTAGCAGACTGAATGAGGGCCATATTCCTGCCCTGTGAGTAATCAGGAAAAGGGTATCTTCTGCCTCCACACTGAGCAGGAAGCTGAATGGCTTATGTAGAGCTATTAGATGGTAGCGTTAGCAAGCAATGCTTTTTTTTTCATCTGGCTTTTGGAGGCAGAAGGTTTATGCCTTTCAGCCAATTCTTTCTGAAGCATGATTTTGCTGAACAAGGAGACAACAACAATTTGGTGATAATTCTTATCTGTGTTCTTATAATGAGCAAGGGTAGCAAATGGATCTGGAGGCAGCTGGTTAAAATCATTCACACTAAGTTCATAGTCCTTTTTGTTGTTATTGCTTGGAACTGGATATATTAGTAATATTTCCCCCCCAAACTTAAAGCACTTGTAGCCATTTATGTGACTCAGGCCACGGTAGTGCTGGGAAAGGCTTCTTCCTGTTTGTCATAGGTATTTCTGGCAGGATTTGTGGTGTGGAAGAGGCACAAATATAGATCCTTTGCTTCTTGTCCTTTGCAAACAGCTTACCTAATTTCACTTCTCATTTGAACTCTAAAGCCTGTCTAGGAGTGAGACAAAATTGGAGGAGACTAACTGGATCAAATCTAATTGACTGTTAAGAGCACTTGCTGCTATCACATAATACTATCTGGAAAATTACTAGGCTTGCCTTCCTTGCTGCTTCTGGCAGTAGCTCATTACACAATTTCATTTTTTTTTTTTTAGTATCAGACTCCTAATTTGCAGACAAAGTACATGTCATCTCAAGGCCATTCTCGACAGTTTGTTCCTTAGTCTTAAATACCTGTTTTTTTTATTCCTTAATTGCTTCTTAAAGTGTATTTGGATTAATTTTTTCAAGTTTCACTTTGGTACCTTTGTTCCATAAGGAATTCTTTATTTTCTGATCATTCTGATCTCATCTCTGTTTACTTGAAGCAAATATCTTCTTATGAGCATAAGTGATAATTATACAGTATTTCAGGTGAAATGTCCTCTTTATTTTACAGTATTATTGAATTAATTAGCTCACTTCTCTGCTAAGCATTTGGATTTTGAACACAGTCATAGAAGTCTGCATCTTCTTGTGCTTTTTTAATTTTATTTATTTGGGTGGAATTGATACAGGGTTTATTGTTCATAGTGTTTTTCGTTGTGGTTTGAAATCCACAGTTCAGGAAGGATATCATCCTGGCAACCTGTTGAAAGCATTTTTATGCTATAGTGTACCTCTACCTTTCAGTTTCTTGAAAGTGGAAGGTGATGTTTTTATGTTGCTGTGACCTCAGCTTCAGATCTAAAACTAGATCTAGCTTTTTAATGTAAAAGATGTGGAAAGATTAAAGATGCTAAAGAGTAAAGTTTGGATGGAAATTTCTACTCCGTAAGGTCAGAATTGCATCTTAGTGATACCTGCCAACAGTTTCTTCTTCCATATGTATCTTACGGCTGTGGCCCTAGTTAATAATTTTGTGTGAATCCGATCTTTTCTTATCTTTAAGATGTTTTTAGTTAATTCTTCTTCTCTTCCCCTCCCCAATTCAGTTGGCCAAGTTCAAAAAGCATCTTGGATGCCAACTCAAACAGCTGAAATCTAAGTAATAAGCATACTTGAGAGAGATTCTGCCCCTCTCCTTTCCTCCTCTTTGTCAGTTCATCCAGATAGCTTGTTTGAGGAAATTAAAGTGTTGTGGGCTTTTTTTTAATTTTTAAAATTTGTTATCCTCAGTCTTGCTTTATCCGTACTTGCTTTTGAAATTATGGGCATCTTTTTTTTTTTTTCTAATTGACTTCAAGGTTTTAGATAATCCGTAATACAAATTTCCTCCATTACCCTCCAACCATAAAATGTAGAACTGGGAGGCTTGTAGCATCTTTGCTAAGTTTTTAGGACTGGGAGTGCAAACTTCATGGTAACTTCAGGAAAAATAGAAGTTCCAGTTAATGCTGTTTTTCTGTTGTGTGGTTTTTTTTAACCAAATGTGTTGCTTAAATTGCATCTAGTCTTACTGTGCTATACATGTATATGTAAATGTAAACATGTAGGAAGCGAAAATGATAGAAATGTGGAAGCTGTACTGACTGCTTTAAATTTTAGTATTGAATATGAGTGTTTCTCAAATGTGATGTATTTCTCCTGAGTTGGGACAGCTGTTTATTTTTTCCTTTCTCATCAGTCCCAGCAGCCACTGGAAGATCTGGATGCTAAGCTGAGAAGAACCCTTAGTCCAGAGACCGTTCCAGTGACATCTGCTCCTGCCTGTGTATGTTTACAATGTTGGCAGTTTAGTAGTCATGAAAAACTTCAGGGTTTTCTCAAGGTCGTGCTCTTAGATCACTGCCTTTTAATATCCCTACACCAGTCTTTAGACTTTTAAAAATAAAAATGAAGAGTCATCTTCTGGTTTGTATGACTGAGTCAACCAAATTAGGAAAAATCTGTATGTTGCAATAGATTATGTACTTTCTGAGGCTGGTTTTGGTATTAATGCTTGATCCAGCTTTTCTGGTGATGTCATTAATGTCACCGAACTAGAGAGGGAAGTGACTGTGGAATAAAGGGAAAGAGCCCTAAACAAAAAGCAGTACGTGACCTGTCAGTCTTAATTTGGGAGGGTTGTTTAAAGTGTGGATCTGGTATTTTAAGAGACTATAGTAATAAACTTTGATACAAAATGAAGATAATGATTGACATTGTGATCTCCAAGTGGCTACTTACGCATTACTTCCGCAAAGCAAACGGGGATGTTCTGCTGGCAGCCTCGGGGTCGCAAGGGGTGCAAAAGCTCTTGCTGATATTGCTTGCTTTGGAGGTTAAAAAGTCTTGCATTCGTCTTGTTGTGAGTCATGCTTTGACCCTGGTGGAAATAAAAGATTATGTAATATGCAGTATGGTAGATTTGATGGCATTCAATCAAACTGCTGATTATTTTAACTTAATTTTATTTTTGTTTTCCCCCTTGAACCTGTAGTCTGTACCCTCAGTAGCATCTACAATGGTTACCGGGCTGGTGTCCACGCCAACGCAGTCTCTGAAGGATGGTAAGAAAACCTTGATTATTTAGGTGGTTTTCTCAACATGGAGAGGTAATCCAAAATTAAACAGATTAGCAACTTGGAAGGACGTGGCCTTTTTTAGGAAGTCATACAATGGCAATTTCTTCAGGGTTGTATTAGTTTTTGGTAACTAGACTGAAATTTTCCACTGTAGGCCAGAGGAGAGGGGAATGATACATGCATATTATAGTAACTCATTTAGGATTTAAAGCTGTCCAAAATGCTAAATTAAGCCTTGCAAAGAATCTCCAGTATGCTGCTAAGGTACAGCTTCAGGATTTAACAGAACTGTTTTCTGTCTTGTGTTATGTTCTTGGCAACAACAGTAAAACATCTCATTTTGCATCGTCACGTTGTGTTCTATATGTAGGGTATCTCTTCCTAACCTAAGAGCGTTTCTTTTCTTTTTAAATGGAGAAATGAAGGTTAAACTACTAAAAAATTCAGAAAGGTAGTAGGAAAACCAGACTCCCTTCTAGCTGCTTTGGAACACCTGAGGGGGTTGACTGGATGGATCAACAATTGAAGCCAGAATGATCCATGGCTTTCAAATCTAAATGAGTTCAGTTGCTGGGGGGTGAGCCCAACAACTTGCAAAGTAGTCTGACTTTCCTGTCAGTATTCCCCTAACAGTTTTAATTTTAAAAATATGCCTTTTTAAAAAGAAGCTGTTAATGTGGTACTAAAATTATTTCCGAACTACCTAGTAAACATTATTTAACTTGCATGTGCCTCTGAAGTTCAATGACAAACCTTCAAAGGCTAATAAAACCAGCAGGAAAATAAAATATTCCCATTTTGGTATGTCAGTAGTGAACTATGCTGTATAACTCATTTGTCTGCTAGAAAATGAGTTGTTTTTTGCCTGCCGAAGTAGGTAAAAGTAAACAAACTGAGAAGTTGCATAATAAACAACAGCAAGCTGTCCAATAGAACTGATTTAAAAATAGAATATTATTTCTCAGCTTTGTAACTTTATACTGCTGTGCATACAGCAATAAAATTAGGAGCTGACACCTAAGAATCCAGCTCTGAAAGCTTCAAATAGGCTGCTTTGAGCAAATGTGCTTTATATCATTTCTTCAACTTACGACTTTTCTATTATTAAATTGTCCCCAGCGTTTGTGAAATGTAGGTAGTCAGTGTGGGTATTCAATTAAAATAAGCTTTTTCTTACATAAATTTCAGTTCTGGTTTTTATTCTTTGGCGATTTTACATCCCTGTTTGAAATCGGTGTGTGCTTTTTTACTGCTATCTAAAAGTGCACTTCTAGCAAGTATACTGTGTATACTTAGCAAGTAAACTTTATAGAAAAATGCTTCATTTTAACATTGCACTTTGATGAAGTTGAAAAAAGAGATCAGGTTCCATAAATCCAAGGGCTTGTTAGGAGTTAACTGGTAGTTTGAAGTAGATAAAAAGAAGTGGTTGGAGTTCAAGTAATTTGTTGCACGTTTTCTTCTTATTCCCTTTCTCTTTTTCCTTAGCTTCAGCATCCTGTGGTGGAGAGAGCAGCACTATGGCTACCACAGCAGGAGCCGGCGTTCTGAAGATGGGACGGTTTCAGGTGGGAGATGTTAAACTGATCTGGTTATTGAAACGGAATCTTTGCTGAGCTGTTCCTGGGTAGTGCCAGCTCGGTCTGCCTCATGGTGGGCTTTTCTGCTGGGAGAAAACGTCCATGTTGAGCTTGTGAATGCAGTGCTTTGTGCAGGTGCTGATTTCATTCAGGGCAGAAGTTGCACTAGATTATGCAGGTCTAGAATTGCGGATTACAGCATTTCCTCATGTCAGGCCCTATGTGTGTAACTGTTGGCCTTTGTCTTTAAGGTTAACTGCTTTTTGGCTAACAGTGCTTGCATGCTTGCTGTATTAGGTCCTGTGTGTGAAGGAAGTGCCCTCTGCATTGGCTCTGTTTCTTGGAGTTAATACTCCCAATTGCTTAGAAATACTATTTTGTGTGGCAATGTGTTACCTGGAAGGAGGCAGTAGCTTGCTTTGTGGCATTCTGAGGAAACAAGTTATTTTCCCCTCTCGGATGCATCTTACTATTGAGGTAAATAAAAGCATCATGTTAAGGAAGAACTAAGAAAGTCTGCATAATTGCACTGTTATTCTAGGTATCCGTGGCAGTGGATGATGTGCTAAAAGAGGGTGACAAACCTGAAGCTAAGCCGGTGCAATTTGAAACCACCTCCACTGATTCTTCATCTCTTTCTGGCAGTAGCCCAGAGAGTACACTGGTAAAGCAGGGCGGCAGTCGGAAAAGTGAGGCTGTCACCGACTCTTCCTTGGATATGGTAGATGGTGTTCCTCAGACAGTTCCTGTGCTGCAATTACCAGTAGATGTTGGTCAGCCTACTAAGGTCGGGCGCTTTCAGGTAACAACAACAACAGATCAAGTGGGGCGCTTTTCGGTGTCAAAGACTCAGGATGAGGTCAGCTGCGTAGAGAAAGAGCCAATGACTCTTCCTCTCTCTGTGGACTTGGAACAAGTTGCTTCTTCAGCTGCAGCTCCGAAGAAAGAGTTGGAGTCGAGGCAGTCCCCGCACATGAACGGTCCATCCTCTGAACCGGAGGCCGCCTTCTTGAGCGGGATGGCTAAGGATTTGGATGACGGCTCAGGGAGCCCAGACTCCCTCCAGCCCCTGGGGTCGAAGATCAGCCTCCCCGTTCAGAGCCTTAGCAACTCATTCAACTCTTCCTACATGAGCAGCGACAATGAGTCCGATATTGAAGATGAAGACTTGAAATTGGAACTCCGTCGGTTACGGGAGAAGTAAGGCTTTTTTCCTTGGGTGGTTGTATGTGAGATATATGTAACAGGACTAATATGAATTTCATCTGTACTTTACTTTTGACAAAGAACAAAAGTAAACTTTTTAAAAGACTAAACACTTGCTATGTGTCAGGAGCCATTGTCAGTGTTTATGTCAGAAGTAAGATTCTTTAGTGGGAAAGCAGTACATAATTACAACAAAAAAGGTATATACGTGTCTAACTGTGTTTAACTTTCTAACCTGTAACCTTGTTGCACGTGTTTATATGTGGATTGATTGCTCCACTGTGGATAAGATTGCAGCTGTATAGAAGCTTTTGCCTATCACTGAAGCTGAAGTGGGAATAGTGGTGTCTCACTTGAAAATGATATACAACTCTCTGCATTTCTAATAGGCGTTTCTGGCATGTCTAATGGTTCTTTTCCTGAAGAATCCTCGTTGCCATAGTAAAAAATGTAAAGTCAAGCAATGTGACCTACTAATTTATTTATACTGAAAGTTGAACCTTTTTTAGGCCAGCTAGCAATTTAAATCTTGTGTATGCAACTGCTCTGAGAAAAGCCCTGAGGAAATACAAATGTGGAAGTCTCCAAGGCCATATGTCTTAGAAATGAGTAATTTAGCTGTTCCCATAGCATTTTAATGGTGAATGGTTTGATCTTCTACAGCAGATGTATGGTCTTGTTTGTACTTCCACTTATCCTGGTTTTACAATTACAATGTTGGGAACTTTGTGTAGGAATTCTAGCCAGGGTTAGGGCATAAGGGAAAATGGCAAGTGTTCTACCATGTGTGTTCAGTGGTTATTTGTGGAAAAGACTTATTTCCTCCTGCCTTAAATGTTAATGGGTGTTTGAGCAAAGGAGCTGGTCAAGCTTGACTGGAGGGGAGGGATTGTATGTGTGCATGTGTCGACCTATAATTTTTTGTAAGTCATACCCTCTTGTAAATTGTTAGGCACCTTAAAGAGATCCAGGAGTTGCAGAGCCGCCAGAAACAGGAGATTGAGTCACTGTACATGAAGTTGGGAAAGGCCCCACCCGCAGTAATTATTCCCCCAGCCGCACCCCTTTCAGGAAGGAGGAGACGACCTACTAAAGGAAAAAGCAGCAAGTCCAGTCGTAGCAGCTCCCAGGGAAATAAGAGCCCTCAGCTATCAGGTAAGACTCCCTTCAATTTTTGGAGTAGATAGAACAGACAAGGTACCATCTCTTGTTCTTACCTCTATGTCTGCGTCTCTGTCTCTGTCTTCGCTTTTGGATTGGGGTCTGTGTGTTCCAGTTCCTCCACTGCCTGGATTACTAGGTCGTTTTTGAAATTGCTTTTGCTATTTGGTATTCTTGCTTGTGACTTTTGTAATCTACTGAAACATACTGTTAAATTGTTTTGTAAGAGCAGTTTTAAAGTTGCGATTTGTATTTTTTAGAGGTTAGCCATAGGGCTCTGAATAGGAAGAAAAGTGTAAATTTACAGTATGGGGGGGATCTTTGATTTATTTTTTTATCTTTTTTTTTAAAGATAAATTGCTCTTGTTGCCTCCTGAAATTGATTTTGCAGAATGGGTCTGGTCTCTTCAGTCATCTTCAGAGAGATTTTTTTTCTGCTTCAGTAGTACTTAAGCATGGTGTTACTAGTGTCCTTGCGCTTCAGAAACTTAGTCATAGTTGATGGAGTTAAAGTAGTGATTTTTTTGTTGTTGTTAATAGAGTTGAATTTTTTTTATACTTACAAATTGAGAAATAGTTTCAATTGTCAAGGCTTCCTTTCTTACTAAAACAATTTTTATAATAAACAGAACTCAGAAAAATAGTTCTGTTTACTGTTTGAATAACATGGATGTCAGATGCTTGCTGGGTAATTGTATATGTCTTTTAAATCCGGTAGCATTGAGTAAACAATATTGAGGGGCAGCACTGTGGGCAGAAATACTTGGTACTGCTTCCTGCACATGCACTTTGGTAATTCTGCGTCATGTTGTGATTTCTGTATCCAGTCATCCCGGCTGCTCTCTTCTGTTTTGTTATACGATAGGGGAGCTATGTGTGAGCATGTGACAGTGAGCTAGCACAGAGTTGCCTTCAAACTGAAGAATTTTTCTAGTCTTACTGTTTCCTCAGAAACTGGAGTAGTTCCCTCCCCCTCTGTTGCCTGGATTGTTGTGCTTGACCAGAGGATGATAGCTTTTTTTTTTTCCCCCACCATAACACTTTTTCCTGTGTCACTGGCGTAATGGCTCAACTGAACTGATCATTTGAGTTACTTGGTAGTGACTTCACTCCCTAGTAGATGTTCCAGTCAAACTTTCCTCTGTGTGTTGGGGTTTTTCTTTTCTCCTGTCCCCTGGGAACAATGACAGACGCTTTGAAAACGATGTGGGGAAACTGAAATGCTGAACGACTTTTTTGCCTTCCTTCTTCCTCTAGGCAATCTGTCAGCTCAAAGTGCACCCTCAGTATTGCCCCCACAGCAGACTCTTCATCCTCCTGGTAGCGTGCCAGAGACTGGGCAGAACCATTTGTTACAGCCCCTCAAACCTTCACCTTCTAGCGAAAATCTCTACTCTGCCTTTACCAGTGATGGTGCCCTTTCGGTACCAAGCCTTTCTGCACCAGGCCAAGGTAAGACTTTAAATGGAATTAGTATCGAGTCTTGCACCTTTATTACTGGTGAAGGAATGATCAGCTTGATGACACTTGATTTTTTTTTTTTTTTTTTAAAATACATAACGTAAAGTAGGTTGGTAGTTTCCAGCCTATGCTTAGAGGTTGATAAGGGTGTTTTTTTGCAGCTAGATTTCTGCCTTCTCACATAGAGGTTATTGAAGTAAGGAATATATAGCGCATGGCCCTGTCTGCTGTAGTGAAGGCACCGAGGAGAATACAGAGAGTGCAGTATGGTGGTGGCAGGGAATGTTCTGCTGGCATGGGGGAGAGGTGTTGGCCTAAAGGATGAGGGGACAGATGAGCCTGGTTGGGGAGGGCTTGGGTGCAGAACAGCTTTGGTGCTAACAGATAATTGAAGCTGTAGGAAATTTCTGAAGGCTCAGAGTCCTTTTAGACTTCCAAACTGCTTGGACTGTTTCTGTCAGTGGAATTTTTAACAATAAAAGGTAAAATAGGCTCATGTTCTGCAATTGTGAGTTAAAGAGTTATCCTAGAAGGAAGAGTTAGTGTAGGAGGATGGAAAAGTAGGAATAATAAATTGTTCATTTACTCAAGTTACTCAAGTTGTAGATTGTTTGTTATTAGTAAGTATGTTATCAAATAATTTCTCAGATGCAACTCTGTTTTATTTGGTAGGGAGGGCTTTTTTGCTTGCCAGTCATTAGGGGGATGATAGCTTGATTCCTTTACTTCTCTGAAATTAGCTGTTCCAGTTCCCCCCCCCCCGAACACCTTTTTGAAAAGCTTTGCCATAGACTGATTGAATCCATCAATTCTGATGAGTGTTTTTGCTGAAATTGGAGAAGTACAGGCAGAACATGGAAACAGATTTTTTTTGGAAGAGTTTTCCATAGAGGTTTTTTTAATGAATGGTTTCAAGTATTTTGGAGCTACTTGAATCATCTGCCTGTATATAGAGATGTACAGTACCTTTTAAAACTGGATGCTTTTGCCGTGATTTGGCTTTCCTATAGATTGCAACTTTATTGTTGGGTTAAGTAGTGGAGAGTAGCACTGCAAACTTGGCCTAATGTCTGAAGGTATTGGAAGGAGTCTCTTCACTCCGTATATTGTCTATGTACACTTTGGTCCACACTTTGAGGCTTATTCTTGTGTGTCACGTTAAAGCATTTCACCCTTCCAACCTCAAGTTGCTAACATCTTGTAGTGGTGTTTCTGTCTCTTCTCCTCTCCTTTCTCTGTTCTTCCCGTTTTTGTTTTCTCACAGGCTGTGCGAAGTTTAACTGTGCATCTGAGAGAGTGACGTTCAAGCCTGGTGGCAGGAGGACCCGATTTCTGAGTACGCCCTGCTTGGCTCTTTGTGTGTAACACCTTTACTCCTTCCTTGTCCGTTTTTTGTTTTGTCTTTCTGTTTTATGTTTGTTTTTTCTGCTGCTGGGATCTGTTTTCATGCAGACCATTCTCATCTGCCACCTTGTATTCCCTCCCATCCCATGGCTCAGCTGAGCTGCTCCTAGCACACCTTTAGAAGTTTGGGTTCTCGTGTTAGGTATTTTCTGTTGTTAAACTCACAATAACAAGCACTCATTTTCTCTAAGCTTTTTCTGGAAAATTTTCAGGACAGTTCCGTGAAATGACAGAAATTGCGGAGACTTAGCAAGTTGTGGGTTCACGGGCATTTTCTTTTGGCCTGCCTTCGTAATTATGCTTCGGCATACGTTAGCTGACACGAGACTTGGAGGGGAGGTAGTCTTTCTAGGGGAACCTTGAGGAAGATTTGTTTTCCAAATTATTCCTGCGTTGGTCTCTACTGTAACTGATGCGGTGGAAATATGTTGACTTCCTCCAGCAGTGTGCTTCCTGTGCAAGTTGGATGTGGTTTTCTCTCTTCTCAGCACTAGTGCTGATGACGGTGGCATTGATGCCACCTGTAGGCAGTGATGTTGACTACTTACGTTCATTAGCAGATGCAGAGCTGAAAATTGAAGTGTTGGGGGTTTTAAAAACACATTGTGAATATTGTCAGGCAAACTCAAAAAAGATCCTTACCTACTAATGGGCCCAGGTTTAGAAGATTGTATCATGAATTGGAGATACACTAAATAGTGCAACAAATAGCAGTAAAGGTGGGTAAATAGACATTTTCAGACACCCTGTCAGCCCTCACGATTTACCTTGCAGCCTTTTTCAAACTCCTTTAATTTGTACTTGCATTAGGCCAGATTTACAAGAGAGCCTCAAACTTCTGATGTGATTGAAGTAATGGTACGCTTGAGCCGAAACTGCTGATGTGCTGCTTTTTGTTGGGAGCGTTGTAACATCTCCTGTGCTGCTTCTGCTGGCTGGACCCTTTAACTGTCCGACATTTGTTTTCCGCCCTCTGGAATGACTTGATATACGAGAAAGCTTTAATTGCTGTAAGGAGGCCTTCAGTCGCTGCACTGCATGGCAGTACCGCGCATCTGTTGCATCTGTCTCGCTACAGTTGGTAGTTGCACAGCTGAGCCCCAGAGTTGCGTGCAGGAACTGGGCCTGGCCTTCTGCAGAGACAGCTGCAATGCAACCAGCTCCATCCTCTGAGAAGGGAGCGAGTCAGAGGGAGGGGACGTTTTTTATCCTGGCTGTTCAGTTTTGCAATGATACCTCTGTCCCACTTGATTGGATTTGGGGATGTAAGTACTAATTGGCATTTAATTTTTCAAATTGAGCGGCTTGAAATGTTTTCGCTAGGTATATTAATGTGCAGATGTGTGCTAACTGACATCTGCAATCTCAAGATGTACGGCTCCTTTCTTGGAAGAAGTTAAATTCTTACCAAAGCTAACTCTTTAAAATCATCTTCAGTCTGGCCTGTCCTCTTGTGGGGTAGGGACTATAAAGAACAGCCATTCTGTTTCTAGAATTGAGAATATATGAGAGCATTGTTTACTTGTAAGGCCTTAACTTGCTGCAAGTTGACCATGGTCTGGCTATAAGAGTACTTTGGCACGTATATCTCTTGCTGTATCTCGGAGTGGTGCTAAGGGAAATAGATGCCTTTTGAAGTGTGTTGTAGCTGTCCTGTAAAAGCAGGTAATACTTGTAAAGGCATGGCACAGCTTGGCCTCGCACTTGCCTTGTTGCCCGTCGCTTGCTTCCTGGAGTCTTGTCCTTCAGATGCTATTGCAGACTGTTGTGGTGAGTGACAACTGGAGAAGGTGCTGGATTAGAATCAACAGTGTTGAGGAAACAGTGCAGTAATTGATGCTTTTAACTGTGCAACTGGAGAAACAGAGTGGTACAGCTTGGCAGGGAATGTCTGAACTATTCCACGGATCTGAGAAAATAGCATGACAAACTAAAAGCACTAGACCCATCAAATAAATCTTATGTTGTAAACCGGTCAAACTCTCATAGTTGTAAAATGCTTCCTATGTCCTGACAAAAACGGAAGACGTACTTGCTTTTCCTTTTGTGATAACAGCCATTTGTGACAGTAACGTCTCCTGACGTTCTACACTATGGTTTGGGAATTCTGAAGAACACATTCAGGAGTCTGGGCCTCTTCCCTTTCTGAAAGTACAGCTGATTCAACTGTCGGACCAGTCTTTGGGTTTTCTCTTGAACTTCCCGGTAGTGACTGCAAGAGCCCTGCTGTGCTGCGTCCTCTGTTTCTCACCAAGCTTTTTGTACTGTTTGCTGATACTAAACGTTTCTCACTGTTTCTCTTATCTTTAACAAATTACTCTCTCTTTGTGCTTCAGGGAAGATGGTGAAAAAAGTCTGTCCTTGCAACCAGCTCTGTAGTAATTATCTTATTTCTGTTATCTCCGATTCCTGATTGTAAAGCTATTCATCAGCTTTTTCTGGTCACTGAAGCCTTACCTCCCCGACTCTGTCTCCAGCACAGCATCTGTCTGTCTATGTTATGCCCTCTAATGTGTACTCTGTCATTAGTATATTGAATAGTCTGGCTATTGCTCTTGCGGACAAGTGGAGGCAGGCAGAACCTCACCTTCACTGTGGAACTCCTTGCTTATCGCTAACGAGAGTGACTTGAGCAGCAGGGTCAGTTGCTTGCTGTAATGTGCTGGAATCCTACCTCTGAGCAGCTGGTTTGTTTACGGATCTGATGGGGCTTGCCACCTCAGTGGTGGATGCCATTGCAGACACTCCTTCAACATTTTAAAAGAGTAAGAGTTAAGCCATCAGAGCTCTCCAGGGTGTCTCCCAAAGCAAGAGGTGTTTAGAAAAGCCTGTGTGTGCTCATGTCATGTAAGATTGTTTTAAAGGTATCTTTTGACTGCTGACTTATGGGGGGAAAAAATAAAAGGGCGGAATGAAGGCATTATAGGTAGCAGGCTGGAGAGGGAGAAGCTTGTTTCACTTCAGATCCTTCACGTCAGAGCAGAACTGGGGACGGCTGCTGTGACCAAGCAGGAATGTGGGGGGTTGTTTCCATTGAATGCTACAAGTTGAAGCACTTCCTTTTCAGACTCTTCTGGATGGCAGTTTCTGCAGGCGGTGACTACGTCAGAGCTGAAATGTGAAATTCCTTAAAGTCAGTTTTTCAATTGACATCGCGTGGGAGCTTTAACTGTATAGCTCACCTCTAGTGGTGTAGGCTGGCCTGTCTCTGTGACCGGAGATAGGAGCTCCCTGACAAAATCACTTTTGGAGACAAAGCTCTCGCAACCCTCCCACCTTTCCCACCCTGAACCAATCTAGTCCTTTTCAAAACACTCAAACTTTCCTAGATGATCTTTCTCATCTTTAGATGAATGCACTATAGCATGTATCCGTTGATTAATTCTTTCCCTTCTGTGGGCTGAGGAAGCTCTCCAGCGCAGGTCCAGGATCCTAGGCTGTAAGCTGTGCGCTTACTGACAAAAGTGGAAATGTGAAATATCAAAAGCAGATATTGGCCATCGTGAAGAGGATGAGAGCGAGTGTGTCAATCCGTGCATGAACCCTCATGGTGGAATGTGATTATTCCTGGTTTTGACCGCTCCACCAAGTACTTTTTTGTTGCTTTTGCCTCATTTGCCTTTAATTTCACTTTCCACATCATTGCTCTTACTAAAAAATTGTATTCTGAGCCCTTGCCACATGATGCATGCCTAAGGTTCGTGTTATTTCACTTGCCACCTTACAGCGTGTTCCTATTGCCCTTCCTCTGAGCTGCAGCCACACACCCTGATCAGGGAATCTTATTCTTTCCTCTCCGTGTGTACTGTTGCATGTGTCTGCCTGTAACAACCGCTGCCCACACCTGTGGGCACTGAGACCCGGAGCCACTTCCATGCTTGAGCTGGAACTGGTGGGAGACATACGTATCCTTCCCTCCTCAGCACTACTAGAGGCAGTAACACTTTGCTTATTTGTCCTGCATAGTAAGTACTTCACCTTCCTAATTCACTCCTCGGTATGAAACATTCCTGCAGGGGTTTGGAGCCATTTCTTTCTTTGATACAGTGGTTGCAAGGAACGTGGCTGATAGCCAGAGAAAGTGGAACAGATGAAGTAGCCGTCAGGCAAGAGGCAGCGACTCTGTCATTCAGCCTTTGCAGTAGACGGAGAGCTGATTGTCATTGCTGGCATTTTCGATGCTCCACTTTTCTTCAGTTTTCTTCAGAAATGTCTGCAAGAAACCGGGGTTTTCCTGGGTTTCCCAGTTGCAGTCATCTGAGTGAGCGAGTAGAAATGTTTGAGGAACTTTGAGAACCAAGTAGATGAGGATGTGTGCTTGCCAAGAATGCTGCGTTTAGCACTGCAGTGGCCAGATTCTTATTTTGTTGTTTGGTTTTGTATGAAATGGATTTGAAAAAATTAGATCCATTCTGCCTTTCCCATGTCCGTCAGGAAAAGTCTGCCCTCGTGGTTAACTGTTGCTTCTGTATCTGTAAATGAGGATACTTTACAATACTGCAGGGAACTCAGGATACTTGATAATACACAACTTCTTTGATTCCTGTTACGAGGTCTGCCTTTGAAAAACTTAAATTTGAGGGCAGTTGCTTGTTTTTAAGTGTGGGGGGGACAGTGAGACTATCCAAAAAATGCTTCTAGTTTGTATTTTTCCTACAGGATAATGTTCAGTGAGCTTTCTAGCAGAACCGAAGCCTGGTGTTTGTGAAGTGTTTTTTGTGTTTTTGCAATCGGCCCAATGAATGGGAAAAACTTGTCAAAGCATGTCTGAGGAACTACTCTCATTTCTGCCTTCTTTAACCTGTATTAGTTGTTTGCATCTGAAATGCTTGTTCTTCTGACGTAGGAAATCTGAACATAATGGCAAAAAAATGCTTTCAGAGGCAAAAAGCAAAAATTTAATGCAGTGCAGACTTCCCCTGCTGATCCCGGCTGTTTGGTGGATGAAGACATTCCCATCTGGTTATCCTCAAGAACATAAGTATGGCAGCTATTGGAACCAACAGTTGCTGTTTCTCACTGTGGCTTTTTTGTGTAAACTGGGTGAATTTCTCTTCGTTTTTCCAAAGTGGAGATAATTTGCTACAGAGCAACTGGTGATGCTGATTGTATTGCTCCTTATTCAGCATCCAGCATTGTCCTCCAAGGTGGAATAGACTTGTGCCGATAGTGGTTGCTGCTAATTAAAAGGTGTAGAATGCGAGAATGACATGACTGTACTGCCATTCAGTGCTGAAATCTAATCTCCTTTTTCTTCTACAAAGACCTGTAGACTGCTGCCACTCCCCTCTTAAGATGACTACTTGCAGCACTTCTTGAAAAGTAAACATATCCGTGAAAGACTCTTGATATGAGAAAATGCCTGTAGGAGTCCTTGTAGTTCCCACTTCAGCGTGTCCTGGAATTGAAACTTAGAATTAATCTGCATGGCACTTTAACTGGCTCTCTATTGATGTACCATTGCCACAGTTATTACATTTACTAGAGAAAGATGATCTTTAACCTAAGTTTTGATTCCTGTTTTTCGTATTTGTAGGGACCAGCAGCACTAACACCGTTGGGGCTACAGTGAACAGCCAAGCACCCCAGTCTCAGCCTACTGCTCTCGCCTCGAGCCGGAAAGGGACTTTCACAGATGACCTGCACAAGCTGGTAGATAACTGGGCCCGAGATGCCATGAACCTGTCTGGCAAGAAAGTTGGCAAAGGGCATAGCAACTATGAGGTGAGATGTAACCCCTGAACGTTTATGGTCAGAAGCTGTCTGTGTCTCATTAGGGTGTCAAACGCAGCTGGAGTTACAGTCGCCGTGTGGCTTGGACAAGTGCTGGAGAAAATTGTGGGCTGTGTCTTTCACGTGCAGGATTGTATCACCTGCCACGGAAGGGGAAAGGATAAGCAAAGGAGGGCCATGGCGTGTTCTTGTAAACGTCTATCGGGAACAGCTTGCAGAGCAAGGGGTGAGCCTGTGGTTTTTAAGCAGAGTCGTGTAACTCTTCTTGGGGGTTGGGTTTTCTTGCAGGGCCCTGGAATGGCAAGAAAATTCTCGGCACCGGGTCAGCTTTGTATCTCTATGACATCTTCCCTGGGTGCTACGCCCATCTCTGCATCATCAGCTACCTCTTTAGGTCCCTTCACGAAGGCGATGTGCCCTCCGCAGCAGTACGGTTATCCAGCAGCGTCTTTTGCCGCTCCGTGGAGTGGGACGGGTGGTCCAGCGCAGCCACCGCTCGGCCAGTTCCAGCCCGTAGGTGCCGCATCTTTGCAAAGCTTCAACATCAGCAATTTGCAAAAATCGATCAGCAACCCTCCAGGCTCCAACCTGCGGACCACTTAGCTGTGCCGGGAGACCCTGCTGGCTAGACCTCGGGACAGGACATGGGGGAGGGAGATGGGGCCCTGTATCAACTACTAGTGCTGCAGTGAACTGGTAGCTTGCCAGACTGGGAATGAATTTCTCTTTTCCAACCATTGCTGTCAACTCTCTGTGAAGGGAGTTTCCCCACACGCTTTCAAGGGGGAGGAGGATGATCAGCATCCTTACGATGGGACAGTGCTTTTGACCGAGGGGTTCCGCTCTTGTGTGGAGCGAGAGCCGTGAAGAGAAGTCACGGGGTCAGTTAACACAGTCTTGCTGTAAAATTTCTGTCTGGTTTGAGGCCGAATCCACACGTGTTGAGGTGGGAGAGCTGAATCCTAGCATGAGGCTTTAGCACGCTTCCCACCTCTCCCCGAAGAACTGAGACCAGGAGAAAAGCTGTCCAAATCCCCCTCTCCCTCTCCCCAGTCAATCGTATCTGGCTCCGAAACGATGGGGCACACGAATGGACTTGCAGTGCAGCCCGTGCTTGATAGGTCATTTCTGCTTTAAGTAAGATATTAACAGCTTTGACTGCAGCATTAGAGCAATTTAAATTGTTTAAAAATTTTTAAAAGTTCCCTGCGGACATGTACTTACCATCAGTTTTGATGTGGAAACACTGTGATATATAAATGTTGTTGGACAACAGTAGTTTAAAAATGAGTGGAATATAGAGGGTTAAAAAAGCTAAAAAGAAAAAAAACGGGAAAAAAAGCTAGCTATATCCTTATACTTATTGGAGACACTTTAACTTTTTCCTTTGTATTTTCATTGTATTAGATAAATAAATGTGAATGTAAAATTGTATAAATTAATGTACTTGAATACTTGTCTGTTCTCCCAGTATGCTTGCTGGATATTTTAGTGCCTTGGACTTCTATTGCTTCTGCAGTTAGCATCGTCTTCCCAGCAGACCCCCAGGTGGACAGAGGGCAAGTTCAGAGAAGGACGGATTATTCCTACCTAGTGAGTGGGGCGTTGGAGTTCGTTTAGCCGATACCGTTACTGTTCAGAGTAGGTGCGCGGAGTGGGGGGGAGTCATTGAGGCAGCGGGTTGGAACGACGTTCTGCGTGTTGGGGAAACAGATCCGAAGTCGGTGGTGTGACAGGGGCCAGGTGGGGGTGGGACGGAGGGTTGTGGGTGAAGCCAAAACGAGACTAACCAATCTTGTCTACGGAGGCAGGAGGTCTGGAGCAGAGACGGAGAGAGGATGGGGAGAACGTGTATCTTTGGGAAAGGCCCAATTTAAGATGCAGTTTGACTCCACCCGCAAAGTGGTAAAGATGTTTGGTCAGGATGTGACTTGAGGGAGAGGTGCCATTGCTCGTTGGCGTGGGCTCGTCTGCTGGGATCGCTTTTCTTACCTTTTTTTTGGTAAAATCCATTTAAGCCAGGAACAGACTGTCCTGGTGCAACGTCCATTGCCGGCAATGGATGTACTTGAAACAGCCGGCATCACAAGTTTCCTCTCTCGTTTGGAGGATTTACGATTTTCTTCACTCTTAACAAATTTCAAGCTGGTACCAGGACTGTAACTATCTGTCACCTCTTAGTTAACTGTACTGTACCTTCTGCTTTGGTCATTCTCCCTTTTCATATTTAAAAAAAAATGCTGGTTTCCTCTTCAAAATAAAAATAATACCAGCCAGTATTTGTGTAGTGCTGCGGAAAGCTGGGAAGGATGAGAGGACCGCTGCCGGGTACTTGGGAGTAGCTCACTGGTATCCTGGAAGCAGGTGCACCACAGAGATGTCACTTGCCTGAATTTTTTTTCTGGGCGCGCTCTTTCCCTCGTGGAGCCTTAATAGGGAGTTTTTCTGGCTGCGGATGTTCTCTCTCGTTTATTTCTCAAAGGAACGCGCAAGATCCCTTCCTTTCCTGTCCCTTTTACAGCGGTTTTGGCAGCGAGGGCAGGTACAGGCTGGAGAGGAAGGAATGCCTGAGGGTGAAAGCTAGTGCCGAGGCGGCTGCGCTCCCGGTTCCTTAGATTTGGGAGTTTGTTCTTGGTAGCTGAAGTGCAGACTGGAGCTATGGAAGGAGAGAGGCGGCTCAGGGTGTGTGTGTGGCGGAAGGTGGGGAGAAAGCAGGGGGGGGTCCCTGCGGCTGAAATGGAATGGAGAACTTCTGCTCTTCCATCCAAACGGATGCAGAGGAGTTTCCTGGACACACCCAGTGAGAGGGGAGAGGCGAGCTCTGGAAAAGGGAGCAGTGACAAACCTGGGGCAGTAATGAAACAAGGGGAATGTTTGTGACAGGAGAACCAATCAGCTGGATGCAGCACGTGGTTATTTAATTTTGATCTAATAAGTTTGAGGTCGTTTTTTCACTTAATGTTATGCAAGAACTGGTTTTATTTACCATTGATTTATTTTCCCCCCCTCCTCCTGTGGATGAATAACTGAAGTCTAGAGGAATAAACTAATGCTACTGAACTGTTAAATTATTTTGTTTAATATTACACTTTGAGTATCTTTTTCCACATAAAATCTGTTTCTGAATTACAAGCGTTTTCTTTACATTATTTAACGATGTACACTGTAAAAAATAAAAATAAAAAAATAAAAAGAATTGAAACTTTGGGCTTCCCTGGCCGTAGTTAGTTGTATGTTTTGCACTAAACCCAGGCACTGCGCTTCTTGTACGATTGCGCTTTGTGCTGCAATTTGTTACCTTTGTAGAATATTTAATGAAGTCATTCAAATAAACCAAACCTGCTTTTGTTGAGCTGTGGGTTTTCTTGTTGAACAGCAGGTTCCAACCTCTCCGTCCTCTTCCTGGAGCGATTTAACTGTTACCCAGTTTATCAGTTTATCACAGGAAAGTACAAGAAACCCATTTTAATGAGACTGTTAACTTCTCAAAAGCAGGTCAATAATGAGCCTTTTAATAGAATATGGTAAACCTAGGTACTATAAGGAATAATTTGCAGAATGGATTTTCCTTATGAGAGAAGGGGCCTAGGGGAAGGGGAGGGAGAAGGTATGAAGGAGATCGCGTATGAGCAGCACAACTGCACTTATGGCTGAAACTGTCATGTTACGGAACAGCAGAGGAACATGCTCAGTTGTGACAGTCCAGACCTCGGTTGGTGGCTCCCCCTGTTTGTGGCAGGGGTGGAGCTTCTGGAGCAGCGGGCTCTGTGCTGCCTTGGGAGTGCTGCAAGGGCCAGGAAGAGTCCTTTCGCTTCCTCTCCGGGGTGGAAGGGGGGAGCAGGGGCACGCACCTGAGGTGCTGGGGAGAAGAAACTGTTTAGCGTAGATGTACGATAGGAATTCCATCCCCCAAATTTGTGACAGTACTGGTAAAGGTGGAAGGTACTTTACAGGGTCATTCTCAAACAGCTGCAGACTTGCAGGAATTATTCAGTATTTCTAAACACTAATTGCTGCTGCATTTCTTTCCTTTTTAAGAAAGCTCCCGTTATGAGTCACGCTGCTCTAGGCCTTAAAGGAAAAACAAACAATGTCCAAGGGTAAGTTTTACTGCCCTTTTCAAAGGGACCAGTCCTGAGAGGCTTAAGGCTGTCATTTCTCTGAGAGGAGGCATGGCTATGTTTGCACTCCTTCTGTAGAGCCAAGAAAGCCGATGCGGTTGTGTTTATATGAGACTCTTAATGTTTTTGTTGTAAAAGTTTGGAGTGGCTGTGAATCCAGTAATTCTGAATGTCTGCACATTCCCTTCCTAACAGGTATCTGATTTCAACAGTGAGCGCATGACTCAAACATGTGGTATGGATTTCTTCCCTGAGCTGTTCTGAAGGCAGCACTGAATTGGAGAGAAACTAGTACAGTGAAACTATTCTCTAGATGCAATCTATTACAGTTAATTATAATTTGTCCTATCTTTCCATAGTGAAGTCAATCCTTGTTTTTTTTCCTGCTGAGGAGGTAAGTGAATAGTAGAGGATCTTAAAAGAAAAAGGACCTATTAAGCAGTGAAGGAATAAATGCTGAGTACTTCAAACGTGTTCACATTTAGACTGCTTTAAGAGACTTGACCAGAGAGCGCGCTGATGGCAAAGCACAGGAACAAGGTCCTGTTTCAAGTCTGACGTGGATTTCAGGGTTGCAGTAATCAAAGAGTTTGTATAAATTTTCCTGGTCCAGCTTTAACTCTCAGTCATGCGGTACCATCCTCCTTGTCTCCAGCACTGCGCTTCTGAACAATACTACCGTATCCACTTTGAAATGCTGCTTAAGAATTTGTCCTGTGACCCTCTTCTAGTTGACCCTCTTACTAGAAGGAAGAGCTGTTGCTTTGCTCTAACCTTTAAAACCCCCTCGAAGTTTTCCGTTGCCCATCTGAAGCAAATGCAAGGCTGTGCAGACATGGTGGTGTGGGCTCTTCAGCTTCCTACCTCTAACTAGTCCCAACCTGTTCACTTCTTTGAGCTTGTTAAACAGGAATTGAGTTGTAACGGTTTGAAGGGTATAGAGGCATGAACAGCTCCAAGTGTGGTTTGTTTTTCAAAGGTCATGTTTATTTTTATATTGAAAGGGGTTGAAAGCTTATTTAAAAACAAAAGTGCAGCTCCCATTCACTTTACAAAGGGTCCAAGCGAACACCATCGGAGGTGCTATGTGCAACTCCCTGGCAGCGGTCCCAGCGCGCTCCTGCCCCTGTTGCGCAGGCACAGCTGGATGCGCCGCTGTTGCTGCATGGCAATCCCATATGGCTGAGGAGGAGCAATGGGCTCTGACCCAGTTTGTGCAGCTGGAGGGCAAACAGCTGGGCTGCGCATCAGAGGCAGATGTTGCCACAGCTTCACACCAGCCTCACCAAATGGGACATGGCAGGCTGTAGGCTTTGGTGTCTGACCGGAACCCGCCCTCTCCCCATTTTACTAAAAATCTCTTTTCTCTGTGCTGAGATGCAACACTGAAGGAGGAAGAAGCTATGGATTGCATCTCATTTTAAGGATTAATTCTGTTACCATTTCAGGCAAATTATGTGTAATGTTAGCTTGTAATACAGCCCCAAGTCTAGTGCTGCAGAAGCACAAATGATTGCTTGTTTATAGTAAAAGGCATCTGAAAAACGTAACATCCTAGCAGTACGTTAAGGTCTTGCTGGCTGTATTAAACTCTTCTGTGTTTCTTCACTATAATATACAGGAAAGTCCACTAACGTATTAGGCTTCCATACATAATTTGAACAGCCAACCGCAGTCTTCTGAGGGTAATGCAGTATGGAGGTAATGATACCACCAGGTGTCTTACGTAGGTTCTAGCCTCCTCTTCTTCAAGCTTTGACTTCTCCTGAGGGGGCTGCACTCTGCCAAACAAGGAGATAGCGAGAGATGGAAGATTCTTAACGTTTTTTTTTCCTGCTTCTAAAAGTGCTCCTCGATTCTTTTTCTAGCTCTTCCTGGATAGGAGGGCCGGAGGGAAAACCAGATAGTTCTCCTAGCCCACTCTCACAGCCAGGTCCAAGAAAGAAGGATGTTTGTCCCACTCCAGTTTACTAATCTAACACCACTGCTCAAAGCCAAGAGCCATTGTTAAAAGGGAGCTCAGTTATTTTTTGGTAGCACGTACCTGGGGTATGCTGGTTGGCACAGCTGCTGTGGCTCGTGGCTGAGGCAGATGGCTGCAATTGGGCAAGTCTAGCAGAAGCTTTGTGGCAATTCGTTCTGTGAGGTGTCCTGTTACGAGTAGTCATTTGATGATGTCTCTGGGGTGTTTCAGGTGTCTGGTGCCCAGCTGGTGGGGCTGCCATTTTGTGACCCATTATCTTAAGATCAATGGTCTCCAAGGAAATGTCCCAAAGTTCAGGATCATCTAGAAATGAATGAAAAGGGGATCCAATCAAAGGCAACAGTGTCGCACTCGAGGAATGACAGTAACTCCAGCACCAGCCCACTCTTTTCCTACAAGTGGTGGCCACTATAAAAGTTAAACTGTAAAGTGTATTTTGTCAGTGCACAGCGGGGAAACGGTACTACCCCTTGTGCTCTGAGCTTAAGCAATGTCCAGGCACTGGGGTGAAAGTGTGACCCAAATAGCCATGATTACGTTGAAACAACCCTCACCTCCACAAATATTCTGTTTCTGTGCAAGATTACTTGAGGAAAAGGGTTTACCAAAAATGTATAACAATTCTCTACTGAAAAGCATGGTGTGAAACCCCTCATAACAATGGACATCGTTTCCCTGCCATCCAAGCAAAGTTTATATTGTTAAGATCAGACTCGTACTCACACTTCCATTATTTACCAGCCTCTTCAGAACTATTACCTTTACCACTGTACTCTGAAGAGTTGATTTAAATGCTAATGATTTAACACTATTACTCATCCCTTTTTGGCTGACCTGCAAAGAACTCCTCTTCTATTGCTAGTTCCTGTTGTACTGCTGCTGGAGTGCTGTGCTTTACAGGAGGATCGGATGTTGCTGGATGGAGGTAACACAAGAAGAGATTAATATCGGAAATACAGAAGACCCCTTTTTTTTCCTTCTTAACAGAGCATAAATCTGAAATGAGAAGCGGCAGCTGCCACCAGGTACTCTCTTTTTTCCTAGAGCTGGTTATGTTTTGGTAGCAGTATGAGGAATGGTAAGATTCTGTACCTGATGATGGCTGATAAGAGCAACTGCGCTACTTTAAACTGTTTTTTAGCCTGTTTACCCCACGCCCAAGTTCCACATGGCTGCCCAGACTTCCCCATGAATAAAGAGCAATGTACTAGTAGCTAACGCAATGTCTGTTTGCCTGCGACCACCTCAGAGAAGTGCTGCAGTCACAGCTCGGGTGCAGCATGTTAATGGTACTGACAATAGCCGCTGTGCTGCACGAAGCTTTAGGGTGGTTGGAAAGTTGCAGTTTTAGAGTTGATGTTCCTGCCACTTTAAGAACATGGGGGCAGGGAGGGAAAGTATGATAATCCTCCCATCCTCTGGTCTGAAAGGTGTGTGGATAGTCCAGTACAAAAGCAAATGAAACTGGTGGGGTTCCTGTAACTCTCCTGTTACTGTGAGTAACACATGCCTGCCAGTGGCTATGGTTAAAACTGTCAATTTTTAATGCCAAGACTTACCTTGTTTGCTGTTAGGAGTGACTACTGGAGTCTGATGCTTTTTCTCCATCTGTTCCCGAAACTGTTGCTGTAGCTGCTTTTGTCGCAATTTCCGCTGGTAAGTGGCATCACACTCAATAGCTAAGGAGTCTGTATTTCTGCCCCTTTCCCAAGTAAGCACGAAGTTAAACAGAATTTCAAGAATTACATTTTATGAAGGAAAAAAAAAACCCACTTAAAGAAATAACAGCAAGGAAAATCCACTAGACTAGTTTTATGGCATCTTCTGAACTGGGCTGTCTGTGTGTTTTAAAAGGTAACTTCTACTATAGCTTAAGAAATAAATTTATAGTATCACTCACCTGGAACTACTTGGCTGTTTCTGATCTACTGTTGCTACAGCAGCCCCTGTCTGACCAGGGTTACAATTAGATGCCATCTCACAACGTTGTCTTCCTCCTGTGTTCTGCCTTTCCAAACAGCTATTGTATCTTGCTTTCTCTATTTCAGGCTCGTAGTCCTCTCTTTTAGCTTTAACCAAATCTAACTCAGGAGGTATCTAGTAAAGGGAGAAAAAAGAAAACATATTCAAAGATGTCCTTCATCAAGTTAATGAAATATGCCCAGGCTTTTGCTACACAGTACTATTGAAAAACCTCATTTGTTTGCTCCAGGTGGGAATAGTAAGTTAGAAAACTGTAATGCATTTTCAGTACAAAGTCATTCACTTAGTTAATCATTGAATGTGACTTCGTGTTAGTTCAGTGCTTCAGGGCAGATAGCCTGTGTCTCTCCATATTGTGCTCTCTGCAAATGAGAACATGCAGGTGACAAAGGCAGAATTCTTCAGCTTGTCAGTCTCAGAAGTCTTTTGCTGAGCCTGTTGGTTTTCCCAGTTCCATTTCCAAACTTGTATTAAAGGGCACGGGAAACCTTTAATCAGTTCTGCAAGGTCATGAGGTCACGGAGGAAGTTACACCATTCTCTTTTTAATAAAGCTGGGCTGGTTTGTCTCTGCGATTTTACAAATTTGTGGCAAAGACACTAGTAGACAACGACCATGTCAAAGGAGAGATCTATACCATCTTCACTCAGCAAGGTATCACTTTGGATCTGCTCCTACGGTCTAAGTTAGCTAGAGAGAACCACCTTACAGCTCTAGGCTGGCTAGCAGAATTAGGCTGGCAGAACCTACTACGATGAAGGTGACTCCACTATGCAAATCCATAAATCAGCAGCTGTAAAAGGCTTATTTTTCCCTCAATCAGCAAGACAGGTTACCACCTAGAAGCCTACTGCCCCCAACTGGTATGTGTCAAGAGCTAACAAGATTAATGTTGGTTACTGAGGTGCAACCTCACTAACAGCCAGGACAACGTTGATACTATGTGTTACATCACTGCATACGTATAAATTGTGATAGCTCTGAAAGAATGAGGTTAAAGTATGGTTGCCACCGATGAAGACGAACGTCACAGTTTCTTGTCGCTGTCGGGACAATGCGAGAGGCATTTCCCCAGGGTGTTGGTTACCTCAGAAGGGTCACCGTTCGACCTAGCGCTCCACAGGGTAACAGTAACTGCAGCTCTTCCCTTGTGCACTGAGAGCTAAGGAGGCAAAGAGTCTTTCTGAACAGCAAAGCAAGATGTAACATGGCTTCCTACTGCTCAGTAAGGATAAGAACCATATTATGGCAAGGAAAGGAAGCTAATTCTTCATACATTCAAGAGCCACAGTTTGCTAGTTGTATCGTATCAGGCATTTAAAACAAATTGGAGTGTAGATCTTCCTCATCCTCCAGCAGCTAAGTGCAGTACATCCTGCTCTCATAATTCAGTTGCAAAATTCAGGTACCAACACATTTTTGAAGTCAAGCAGAGGACATTTGCAGGACCTCCTGCAGCAAAACAAAACTGTTGCCTGTTTTGCTGTTCTGTGGTAAAACTTTGATGTGACTGGCAACAGTAAAAAGTTGTTGTGGGCCCAGCCTAAACAGTTTGGTTTGCCCTTTCCGTCATAGGCAGTGTTGTCTTGGGAAGGATGCAATTTGGTTATCTGAAAGCTGAACCACTTTTTAGAAACTACCTTTGCTTGAGACCTTGGTACAAAAACACTGGTGCAGGATAACTACTGGTTAACTGTTCTAACCAGAACAATGAGGGATGAAATACAGGCACACTGTAAATTTTGTTACAAGGATCACGGTGAGTGTGTTTTCTGCCTGTGACATGCATTAACACCTGGTAGAGTTTGAATACCAGTTAGTAAAAGTAAAAGCAACTACCACTGCATCTACTGACATTTCTACTGTATGGATTTTGCTTAAAATTAAGTGAAAGTTTCAACTACAACAAGCAGCTTTGGTATGTAACCCACCTGGTAATTTGTCTAGGATATCCTGGGCTATGCATATTGAAAGCATTATTTGAAGAAAGAACTCTTTCTCATGGAAAAACTTCCTATTTTCTGCCAGAGCTCCCTTTAAAGTCTAAAAAACGTTCCTTTTTTGTGCTGCTCACTGGGTAACATACAGGCTTTCAGCTTGAGAGATTTCAGGGCTAAATGAAATAGTCCTGATTTTGCAGAAATGCAGAGGAGCTGTACCTGTTTTAGGGTAGGTTACACAGATAATAGATATACTGCCTGCCTACTCTTGTGCCCTGCCTGCAGCCCCTGGCTTTATGACCTATTACAGGAATTAGAAATTGTGTCATTGTACGCAGTTATTTCCCATCCTCCCACATTTTTTTTCCCTGAAAAGCCCAGTAATAAGAGGAATATAACAAGTAAGTTTGATTTTTAAAATTCATAATAATAAACTGGATTGTTCTCACCAGCAATGAGAACAAACCGAGTTATATGTTCTGGATTTTGCCTTGTATGAGGCAAATGCATACAGTAAAGAAACAGGCACGCAGCCTTGACGGACTCTATTCTCCCAGGGACCTCCCTTTCACCTCGGTGATGAGTATGTAACTTGACGCGGATACACATTTAAAGCAGAGGTGGCTAGATGAGAGCAATGAATTGAGTTGCTGCAACTGACAAAAGTTAAACGGTCTCAAGAACTGCAGCACATGAAGAAAACAGCACCTAGAACAAGATGGTTTAAACAGTTCAGTGTTTCCTGTAGTAACATTTAACCTGGTATGAACACCATCGTATGCATGACTGCCAGTGAACAGCGAGATTCGGACAACATGGCCATAAATGTCACACGAGATGTTGAGTAGGATGCCGTTTCTTCACCCCAGTAATCTTGCCTACTGCAAATAGTTGAAATTTCGAGTAATTGTGGCAAAATGCTGGGGAAGAACTCTGTAACAAGCAGTTCACACAAACGAGCAGGCAAAGGCTATTGGTCTCATGGCTGGAAACATTCAGGGATGAGATGCGTTGATATCATTATTTATAATCTTTTTAATATGAAGGACCATGAGCATGTTCTAAGAGCCCATGTACCGCACCTGACGTGGAAGCTTATTCACAGCTCGGAGGTAGTCTTTGTCTAGGATGCAGTTCCCAAGAGCATTCCCAAAGCACCTGAGAAACAAGAGAGCTCACTGTGACTGAGAATAACACTTAATTCTCACTTAATTTCTGAAAATGTACAAGTACTGATCTTTACTTACTTGAGAGCCCTCTTCAGTCCATCTGTTACTGCCTCCTTTCTTGCCTTTTCTAGGGACAAGGCCTTAGACTTTAGGCCTTCACTGACTCCATACCCCACATCTTCATGGTATGACCCATCCTGCAGTAAAATTTTAAAAATACTAAGTATAAGGGAATTTCTGCACATACAGCACCTCTTCTTAGATGCTGTGCTTTCCTAAGCCTAATTACTTGCTCTTAGCTGGTTGTTCTATAGCAAGGTCAACGTTATGGACACCACTAGGTTCTCTGGTGTGGTACAGAACCACAGGCTGACCTACATATGAACTTTCATTCACAGCTTTAGGCAATTCCTCAACTATACACAGAGCAAAGAAAAAAAAAAAACCACTTACCTTAAGCTGAACTTTCACAAATGCACATACCCCCACGTAGAACCTGCCGTTGTTGAGGTCGACAAAGTCTGGAGGAGGGAAAAGTCACTTCCTAAATAATCCAGAAGACTTCTGATCCACATTTAGATCTTATTTTGTCCTTTGAGAACATTCATAAGCCTGTACCATACTTGCTGAATGTGCCCAAGATACTGTATCATCTTTATAAAATGGAGCATGACTTACAATATATTAACTGTAGTTTGAGAATGCAGACTTGCATATGTGCCCTCAGCATATTATGTGATACTTTCTGGTTTTTAGTGGCTGCACATGCCAAACACTCATGCCCTGCTACTATGCGTATAAACTTAAACATATGAAAGAAGTAAGAGTTGTAAATGTTACTTCTCATTCCACGACAGATCCTAAATGTTCAAAGCGTAACCATTTTTTCAGCTGGAAGGAAAGATTTAAAGTATCATTTTATAAAAACAGCAATGGAAAAGAAAACACTGTCTATAAAAGTAATTTCTTTCTTCTTATATACTAGAAGTCTCCAGCTTGAAGTTTTGCACAAGGTTTTATCCAGGACAGACTGCCTGAGGAGCTTAACAGGTTGCAATATGACTCTCAATCCAGAATTTCTAATCTACTTTATTTTACACCAAAAGCAACGCTATATAATATACATAGGGCACTCTAGTTAGCAGCCTTGCAAGTCTGATAGAATCATGACACGTGTCTGAAATGAAATGCTTTGAAGTTTGAGTAACTGTACTCTGGGGTCCAAAAGTTCTTCTGTGTTTATCTGGGCTATTTGTTTAATTGTTTTGTAAACCTGATGGAGGTGCAAGCCCTTTCACTACCCAGGAATTTAAAACCAAACATAACAGAATCCCCTGCCTCTGAATTTCTAAGGAATGACTTCTTTTGGCATTAGTTGAAAAATATAGGAGTTTAAAGGATGTCAGTCCTTTCTTGACTGAAAGGGGGGTGGTGGGGGAAGTGGTACAGAATAGATGGAAAGCATGCTTTATATCTAGAATCTACCAACCTGAGGTAAGAAAAGATTTCTGAAGGTGAGGGGGAGGGAGGGAAGGAAGGAAGGACGGACAGAAGTCTAAGCAGCTTTGTTGAGCTACTTCAACAACCACTCTTCAGTCTAAGCATAGCAGATCTGCAAACAAGGACAATATTCCTCTGGTAGGAACTATTTCAGCTCTTGAGATGGAAGAAGTTCAAGCTTTAAGATCACCCAAATACTGTATTCTAGAAGAATTTTTCTGAAGCTTTCTACTGTAAAAAAAATATCAGAACCAGGTATTGGCTAGAAGAAGAATCTGCAGAAAAAGATGGGTCCCTAAAGATTAGGTAATATTAACTGAGAATATTAACTTGTTAGAATGTAAAAATTACAGGTGAGTATGAAAGTTGGCTCAGGGCTGCTGGGTGTTAAATAGTTTAACTGTAATTACTCTTGACTGTAGTCACTGAGTGTTCCCATAGAGATCAGAAAATTTGATTAGAATAGCTCAAGAATAATCACAAACACACTTAGACTAATGACTATGACATATTCCAGTGCAAGATCTAAAAAGAAAACAGAAGGTCCATTATTATTCAATTTCTCTCATTCTTACCAACTGCTAAGACACCTGGAAATTCCACCTGCCTCCCCCCAGGTTCTTTAAAGTGATCACGTTCTAGGAGAGATACCCTGGTCCTCATCTGAGAGACTTCCTTGCAGCGAAACAAGAGGAAGGATTTCTTTATCCTCACGAGACACTTACCAACATTCTGCTGAGTGACTGAATGAGCCCAGCCATTGAAGCCAAACATCTCATTGGCCAGACTGATTACCTTGTGACCCTCAATGTAACAGACCTGAAAAGAAAAGCATGTATACATAAATATATACACAAATACATAGACACACATGCTTCCTTTTAAAGAGGGATTATGCACATCATCTTACACTGAGGAAACCCAGCTAAGTTCAAGGTTCAGATAATGTCAATAAAAGGATGATGGCACAGGGTTAGGTTTACCCTCTTCCAGCAGCTGTGATAGGAGATTAATGTGACAACTTAATCAAGGGAAGGCAGAGCTAGCGGGCACTAAAGGGGGTAAAATGCAGCCAATGTTATAAATTGCTTTATATATTGCAGTTCTGGGAAAAAACAAGAAAAACATCTCAGTGTTCAACAAGTAGATAAATACACCCTTGTCAAGGATGAAGCACTGAAAAAATAAGTCTTTTTTTTTTTAGAGTGTAAAATGAACTTGTGGCTCAGTAAAAGTCAGAATTTATGCTATGCTGACCTTGCTTTCATATATGCACATTAAACTGCTAGTGGGAAATTAACTTAAAAAAAAAAAATTATTGTAATTTTTTTTACCTTAGTTTTCCCGGAAAAAACTGAGTTGAAACATCTATGCATGTTTGTTCGTACCTTTTGACCTCCTCCAGCCTGCCGACTGCTGATGTATTCTGGACCCAGTCTCTGACGAAGAGCATGCTGGATTGCTTGATATTCACTTGCTGTGTATTGATACTTGACAAAAACAAAGACAAATCTTCTCGCTATCCCTGTTTTAGCTCCCCCTCTCCTCCTAATATCACTTTCTTTATCTCATTTTTCCATGTACAGTCCTTCCAAGAAGTGTATGATCCATTTTTAGAATCAGGATGTAACAGACAAGGAAAGACCTCAGGACATGTGTGCGCATTACATTTCTGTGTTATATTTTTTCCCCCTCTTACTCTTGAAGTATATGTATCCAAGCACTAACTATGGAGCTGCAGTAACTTTTTCCTTTCTCATAACCATCACTTACATCAGAAGAACTGAGATGAGCCAGGCCTACTTGTCTCCTATTGAAATCTTAATGCAGTCATAATCCCAGTCAAAGTTGCTGGGGACACACATGTAAGTTTATATTTTACCTCTCAAAAAATCAAGCGTAATACCTCTGTGATCAACAAGAAAGGTGTATTTAAAAATTCAGAACCAAATGCTCTGTTCGGTCCAGATACAGTGTTTTCTTTTTATCAAATTATTTTAAACTTTTTTTAAATGCTTTTTTAATAGCTGAAAGGAGTTGAGTTTTATGAACCAGTACTGAGAATGTGTGTAAGCATGATCCAGGACATCTGGGAATAAAAGAGAATAAAGTGATCCCCATTTTTAAGGAACAAAATTTCAAACCTTTTGTGAAGGATCTAGAGCAATTTATTGTAACCCAAAGCGTACCAAGACTATTATGGAGGAAAATGTAACGTACATTTAGGTATAGCATAGCTATGGTAATAGATATGACTCCAGCCTTACAGTATCCAACTTTAAAATGAGTAAATACGCAGAGCAGATTTCCAAAAGTGCAAGCATAAAACTTCTATTCCCTCTCAGGCAAAAGGAACTGACCTGTCCGAAGCAAGCAACCAGATTGCTAGTGCTGGGACTATTGCTGCTGATGTAGCTTTCACTGGCTTTCCCTTGACTTTCAGGCATCCCTAAAGAGAAAAATGCAAACACTGAAGGTAACAGATTTAACAGTCCGTATGAAGACAAGCCAAAAAGCTGTTGAAGTTCACTGCCCAGTGAGTACAACAATATTCCGTAACAGATGCATCGGACATTACTGTAATATTATGCTTCTCACTCCATGGAACTGCTGCAGCCCCAACTGGAAATTTATTTTCTGATGTTTCAGAACCATCAAAATTTTTCTTCTTAAACACATTATACTATGTAGTTTCATCCTAGAAGCAGAGCCACTGTTCTCATCTTCCATCCATAAAACCAACAAGGGTGAGCCTAAATTAAATTAAATCTGTGAAATAATTATTTTATTTAAAGAATGAATAAATTATCCTTGCTAGTAAAAAAAAAATATATAATTCAGCCGCATCTGGATCCTGCATAAGATTAGAGACTAGAACAAAAAATTAGCAGTGTCTTGAGGCCTTATTCTAAATATTAAACTGGTAACAAATGATATCTTATTGTTTTCATTTAGATAAATATGAATGCATTGTCCCATTCTAGGTAAGGAAAAACAAAATAATTCCCCCTTCCAGACTCTTCAGCACTGTCTTCCTAGAGCACTTTCAATATCAAAGCGTTAATGCTTTGATTAAGACAAAAACCAGAGGTTCTTTCTAAAATTTTACTCGTCTATACCCTGACTTGTCAGTTTTTATTTCAGATTACTGTTTTGACTGTATTCATACTGTCTTGTGTTACGAGGGTAGCATATAAAGTATGCAGAGTTGAAAACCATACCTAACCTGTAAGAATTTTAAGAAGTTGTACTGATAATTCAGTAGATGGCACCCTTTTCCAAGCCAGTATCCAGCAACTACCCAGTGTTGATTGCATTACCACTCCACCCTGCTGCTGGAGAACCGGTTTTGCACACAGCTTATACAGCAGGCGTGCAGAGGAGCCGAGCGGGACTTCTCTATGAGCCCACAGAGGAAAACTTTTATTGTATTTGCGCAAATGCTGAGTACAACTGGCAGCCCATCCCCAAGACTTTTTGTATGCGATACAAATATAAGGCAAGTCAATATACATACAAGACAGCTGGAGATGTCAAAACGGTTTGAGAAAGTCTAAAATCCTCAGTAGACAGCGTTATTTGACCGTCAGTCGGAACTATTGGCTTTCTACTGTACTCCAGGTTCAGAACTTGTTTCAAAACAAGTTGTTTTTCTAGTCTTTAAACAATGAAATCAAAGTTTACTGACAACTTGGCAAACAATTTTCAGAAAAAGGATACTAGTTGTTTTGTTGGCAAGTATGAGCACTGGTAATTATGCTAGGTGTAGCTAAAATTCTCCTTGATTTTGGCTGGCTGTAATTACTTATTTCCATCCAAAAGTTGTATAATTATACAGGGTTTATAAGTTTGAAGGTGTTTCAATCAAAAGTTTGCTTCAATTTGTGGTAAATACATTTGGTTTTAGAAGAGAACACATAGAAATTAATATTACCAGGAGATACACTTGTGATTTAAGTAGGCTCTTGTCCCTGTTAAGCAAAGAGTCCATTGCATCCCGAGGGAGACGATTAGATAGGAAAAATAGGATCAGTGGTAAGTGGCGGAGGGAATCAAAAGTTTGAACGATACTACTTCCCCCCCCTGCCCCCCTCCTCCCAAGCAGCCTAAATCAGATCTTAATTATTATAAAGCCCCTGGGAAAAAACAATGCGTGAAATGTGTGTATTTGCCTACACAGTTCTATTATCAGTTTGCCACAAATCTTTATGTACAATAGGTGGGTAGCATTTTGAAGCAAAATTGCTTTAACTGAAACCAGTATTAAGTCCTTTAAATTTTTATATGGTGTGCAGCATTGTCAGTCCAAAGTTTCCAAAGAGATACCCCTTTGATGAAGCTCTAAATAAGATGTGGGAACTGATTCTGAATGAGAGCTAGGCAGCACAGAATTCCGCTGCAAACAGCTTCACATCATAGTTTTAATCCAACAGATCAGATGCTGCTAGAGAATACTAGCAATATACTTCTTTGCCATAAATAGTTTAACAACATGTCAGTGATTTGTATTCAAATTATGTATTACTCTACAGCTTGTGCGAAGGAGACAGATGATGCCAGTTTAGTTTCAGGCTTTGCCTGTAGGAACAGTTTACTTCAGCTGCAAGCCTTTTTAAACCAAACATTCTATTAAAGCAATGTGGTGGTTTGGGCTGGGTTGGGTTTTTTTTTGGTTTTTTTTTTTTTTTCAAATTGGTGAAGCACAGCACAGCAAAGCCCTATGTCTCCAAGTAATTTGCAGAGCATTTCAAAGTGACAGAACTTCAATTTCAAAATTATTAGAGTAGGAGTTCGGAAGAGAGAAAAGTTAATTCTGCAAATGGAGTTATAGATCTACTTCAATACAAGAGCCAGGAGCTAGGGAAGGCAAGCAGCTTCCATTCCTCAGTAGAATATTGTTTCCTCATCCCTCTCTCCCCATAGCGTTATAAATCACATGAAACATTAATACTGAGGTAGATAATAAGCTATTGACTAGAGTACAAAAGAGCCGCAAACACCCTCCAGGGCCAGGACAGTGCTAGGAGACTGTCTGACTCACAAACCTGTGTTAAAAAAAGCTGTATTTTCAAAGCATCTTGAAATACTAAAATTTAAAGTTAAAATATACTTGCTCTCTATGCAGGATGATAAAAGCAGTTTCTCATCCATTTAAAGACAACCAGGAATTATAATTTATTACCTCTCTGATTGTGACCATTATTTTTTATTTACAGGAAATTCTTTTCAGTTTGTCTGGCAATATTCTCAGAAAGTATTCTTGTCACTGAGAAAACACACACACAAGACTACAGGTGTTGCACTGTGCTCCAAAACAGGCAAAGAATCTTAACAGCTTTTACTACTACCATATTTTGATCTTGTTTTTTAAAAAAAAAAATCAGTAACACAAAAGCTTAAAAATTGAACATATTAGGTACACAATCAGAAAAATGGCTGTTCTGGGAAACTGGATATGAAAAACTAATTTTCAACAGCACTCTAGAAATAGGTATTTATTTGTACGGTGGTAGTGAACTGAGCAGCTGTTGAGAAAAATCTGGGTGTCTACACAAATTCCCATGTAGAAAATAAACCAATCTTCTGGGACAGATAATCCTGAATTTAATCTCTTCAAATACAACCACTGCAGGCTATGGCAGCAACGCCTTCACCTTCCATGATAGTATGCAGATAACTTCTAATTTTCTAAACTAACACATCGTCACACACCTTTCTACCTTACTGTCCATTACCCCAAAAAGAGATTTTGGTCCTAAATCACCTCTTTTCCTACCAGTTCCTCTCTGTCTTGACAAACTAGGTTTTTGAACCATGCACTGTGCCTTAATCCTGTGCTAGGAGCATCAGTTCCCAGTTCTCTTCGCATGTAAGGTAGAAGCAGGCAGTTTTGCATCACTTCCAAATAGTTTACATACCATGAATTGTGTAAGTACCACAACTTGGGAAACGCTCGACTAGAACGTGGCTGTTTCAAGAAATTAATTGTAGCATCACACGCTCTAAGACATTACTTAAATGCAGACTGTGAACTTTTAGAGGGCTTTTCCTTCAACCTCGTCTTTCTCTATACGGTAACTTTCCTTCACAGTGAAGGCTTGGGGTGGCTGAGTAAAAATCTTTAACATTCTTTCAATAAATGCAATTCCACTGAGCCCACCAAGAGCAAACAGCTATGCGTGTAACAACAAGTGATTCAGCAAGCACTAAAGATAATTCCACATATTTAACCTAAGGTTCACATTGCTCTAACAAAACATACAAAAAACTTCAAAAGTCTCGTATTTCTGTGGAATATTCTCTCCTCTGGGAACTCCAAACTATTTTATAAGTTGATTAACCTGCTACGCAGAGGCCGCTTTACCTAACACTGAGCTGAGGTGTACATGTTTTAAGTATAATGGGGCAGATGTTTCTAATCACGACAGGCCTGGGCTGTATCACGGTTTAAAAAGGGTGAAAATAGATTACAAAATTGCAGTGGAAAAATCGTATACAGTATAACTCTTCAGTTTTGACTTCTGATAATATCTCTATGCTAGCAACCCTGATGACCTGAGAAAAGTGAGGTAATGTTCTGTTAACTTCAATAGAAGAAAAAGATACTCGGTGTTTTATAGGTTAAACAACAAAATGCATGGGCAGGTCATGAGACGATGTCTATTCCAGATTAAAAGTGGCCGGTACCATACCAATGCATCTTATTGGTATTGATTTGGGCCACATTCTGTAGCAAAGAATAAAAAGGTATAATATAGTAAGTTTGAGCTATTCACAGTAGCTTAAATATATTTGCTTTCATAACATATGAACACTACTATACCAATTTCTCCTCAATTATGGCACATGTCAGATGTGACATACCCTCAAACATTACTTCAGTAGAGTCTATACTATATATATGGCTGCAAAAGCATAATTTAATCCTTAGATTTATCAGGCAGTACTATGTTTATTTTTGTATATCTAGGATGATGATACCCTCCCTGCACTATACAGAAAACATTAATTTTGGTTATACTTTTTACTAATTAACATTTTAATGAACACGGTGTAAAGCTCTTTCTTCCTCATCTTTATACAAGCTTAGCTGAATAATATAGTGTGTTTGTGGGGGAGTATTTCTATTTAAGAATGTTTGAATATATCCAACATCTGAAATGAAGCCTATCTGGTCAATTCCTGCATTTTTGGAATGCAGGATGAGAAACTCATGTCCTTATTCATTATGCTGAGTTTTCTGTCATAATAGCCTTTATGCAGTTGTCACGAATTCATTGAATATTAATATATCTATTGAAAGTTGGTTTAGGACCCTGCTTCCCAGCAATGACAAATCTAATTCCAGCCCAAATGGGTTAATTTAACACGTTGCTGTGTTTTAGACTGCATATTTTTCAAATTTTGCTGGTTACTCTTCCAAACACGTTCCTTTATAGCAGTGTTATGTGTAAATTACTTCTGCACAACTTTGTTCGCTGTTTTAAAATTCAGCGCCCATTGTCTCTTTTGCCTTATAAAGAGTCCACAAAGTTTCATGAGCTAAAAATGCATTAATAGCACCTTATGAGGCAGTTCATTCCAAACAATTCTAAATTTGAAATACATTTGCTTTCTTAAGAATACAAATCCCACTTAATTTCTTGCATTACTTAATTTCTTTGCATTAATCCACAATTCTGTATAGAAAATGTTTCATTAAAGGGATTAACCAGTACTCCTTCAGAAATAATCTTTCAATGATGTTACATTAAAAAAAAATCAAATCCATATAACAACAATGAATGATTTAATTTTGTCGGAAGAGGTGCTCTGTTATATCACACCAATGGGGTAGAACTGAAGGAAAAGAGTAACAACTTGTTTGGTACACAAGTGAAACACTAAGACCTCACAGTTACAAAACCTAAATGTGAACAATCTAGTCTTGAACAACTAGTTTCACCTTTATAAAGGCAGAGTAAAATAAAAGCTTGTTCTGGAGGCCAGATCTGGCAGAAATATTTCTCAAATATCGTGAATTATTTATGTGGGTACTTCTCTCTAAAAGCCTGTTAGATTGATTTATAACTGCATAATTTATGTATAAACCACTTTAGTCATTGCAAGGAAAAGCGAGCAGGCTTTTTAACTCAAGAGTAATGGTTTGGGACTTAAAGGGAAAAGCACCCTGTCCAACTGTAATTGTAGAAAGCTTGTAGTTTTGCCAAATGTAATTACTAGACAAGAAATTAATCCAGGCTGGAATTTAAAACATGTGAACTCTGTAAGAGCTGTGGGAGATCTGTCAAACTGCAGATCATAAAAAAACCATTGTGATTACAGGCACAGATGACACTTCTGGCAGCAAGACCATATTAAGATGGCACAGTAATTAAGTTACTATGAAAAACCTAAGGCTCTCAAGCTCTCGGTTTCTCTGTTTTGCTCTGGGTTGACACTATTTATTTTGAAATCCGAAAATCATTCACATTTGAAATTGGCAGAATACTTCAGGGACCAGCAAGCCTGTAACTATTTTCATTGTTCTGCCTTCTTAGACAACAATGTATTCTTTTTTGGGGGGGATACTTTAGGCTTGACAGGAGGGCTTGTATATTACAACGTGCACTTACCTGCACTACGTTATTCTTCAGAAATTAATTTAAAATGGATTCTGTGCTTCTACAGCTGAAAAGGAAGTTCAGGCTACTGGGACCTCTATGCAAGCTATCATAATTGAGAGGTCTGAATTATTATATTTATGGTGAGAAGATATTAATTTATATAGCGATAATTTATATGCCAATAACTAACTAACTATGTCATTCCTCGCGTAGTCTGACAGATCTGTCTAATTTAGTCATCTCTCACCTTAGCGTCCCCTGGGAATAACGGCTAAGGAACTCAGTGGTGGTTTTAGCTACTGACACACACCCCGAAGAAAATCGAACTAAAAAGATTCCCGAGCAGGCCACTTGCTCCTCTTCTAGGAGGACGCGTCTGTCTTCCAAGGAAGAAGCACTGACCAGGGGAACCGCGGTTTGCCCCCGGTGAGCGTTCCCCTACAGCAGCAGGGCCGCGTGTGCCCGCTGCGGCGCTGCCTGTGCGCGAACCCCACACGTCAAGACAGAGGTTTGGGTCGGTTTGTTGGGTTTTTTTAAACCCGAGGAGAATCGCGCTGCCTGCCGGTGCCCCATCTCGTTCGGGCGGGGCTCCAAACGCCGGCTCGCCGCCGCCGGGAGGCCGGAGACCNCCGCCGCCGCGGGGGGGCGGGAGCCCCGCCGCGGAGGAGGCGGGCAGGGCCCGGGTGGACGAGCCCCACCTCAGGAGGCGCTGCCCCCCCTTCCCCCCGGCCCCGCGCTAACCGTTTCCCCCAGCGCGCGGGTCCCTGAGGAGGCGCGCGCCCTCCGCCCGCCCGCCGGGCCGGCTCGGCTGCCGGCTGCGGCCCCGCCGCCGCTAAGGGGAGGGGGAAGGCGAGGAACGCGGGGCGCCCCGCGGTACCTGGGCCGAGGGGGCCGCCTCCGTCCTCCAGCGGCAGTTCGGAGTTCCCGCCCGGGCGGCAGGAGGAGGAAGGCAGAAGCGGCCGCTACGGCACGCGAGAGGGGTCAAACTTCCTTACGCCCGCGACAGGCGGTGACGCAGCGCCGGGGCTGCCCAAGGCCACG
>VZSF01010879.1:443116-594741 GCA_013398295.1 Chionis minor
GGGCGGCGGCGGCAGCGCTCTCCCCGGCCCCGGCTGCCCCCGGCCGGCCGTCGGGGACGGCCCCATCAGCCTGCCCGCCGGCGGCAGGCGAGCGGGCCCGCGTCCTGCCGGGCACCGCTGATGGTGGCGGAGCGGGTGCCGGGTGGGGTCCGGTTCTGCCTCCTCCAGCGGTAGCTCCTCCGTGCTCTTCCCGTCCGCGCTGTGTTTTTCCGTCCCTGCCGATTTAGTCTGTCCTTGGGAAGCGCACGCTTTTGTTGCCTTAGTCCCATCATCTGAGGTAATGGTGACCCGTGGCTTTCTACCTAGACCTTGCGACGTGGTTGGATTTTTTTTTTTTTTTTCTCCCCCCCGCAAACACTGAATGGTCACACTTCATTTATTTTATTACATCTACTACAAAGTAAGCGTCAGCTGACACGATGCTTTTGTTTCTGAATACGCTGCCATCCTGAAGCGTGTGTCAGGAATTGCTGTCTTTCCACATCTGTCTCGTTTGTAACGTGAACTCTTGAGTCTCAGTTATGAAGCGTACAATTTGTTTTACGTGGAACGTTGCATGCACGGTGGAAGTGCAAATTATGGTTCGTGCCGACATGGTGTGAAAGGGTTTAAAGTGAAACCCTAATGGAAATGGGAGAAATTAGGATATACGAAGAAAAGATATAAAGGAACACCTATGGAGGGGGTGGTGCAGGAAAGCAGTACAGGAGCCAAGAGAGTGAAAATACATGGGTAGAAATAGAATTGGTCTGGGGAACAATGTATGTTTAACGCCTTATCTAGGCTGGTTTTGGGGGCACGTTAATGTATGTGGCATGGTTGTAGCTGGATAATAACCTCAAATCCAACAGGTTGTAACCAAAAAAAAAGTTGTCTGGTTTGACTGCAGGGCTGTGATTCTCAAACAATGGCCAGTTCGGCTGGGATGTCTACGGCAGTAACCTCCACCAGCTGCCTGCCCTCTTTTTCTCCTGGAGGTTACTGCATCTGTAGCAGTAGGTGGCTGAACATACGTCTGCTCCTGAGCTACTGCAGTCTGCAGCCTGACATGTTACTGTAAAATGTATTTTTGTATTTTGTGTTGAAAACTGCAGCAGCTCAGATGTGTGCACCGTTTTGGGGTCACTTATGAGTCAGCACCCTTACAGCCATATCAAGTAAGATTAAAAGAGAAAAATCACTGGTTTGCTTATGCTGGTATGAGCAGAGTTGGTAGTACAGTAGTTTATTTTTTTCAGTAATGAAGTATTTGGACTAAACCACTAGTTACTAAATAACTGAGGCAGCTGTACTGAATGTAGTTCAGTTCTGGAGGCATAGTTCAGAACTTTGTCACAGAACAGCAGTTCCCTGAATAGTCAAGTATGTGACTGTACTGTATCATCCAGAAATTATGAATTATCTATCAAGCTGCAAGAGGGGTGGCAGCTAGAAAAAGTTTGGGAACTGCTGGGTAAAACATGAATTTGTCATAGCATTTGGTATAATGTGAACTTTTTCTGCATTTTCTGGGAAGCCAGTTTAGCTGCAATCAGATCACTGTAAGGATGTTAGCAGGTTTTCTTTGGTTTGGGTTTCTGTTGTCTGGACTGTGTTGAAGCATCATGTTTTTCACAAGTCTCAGCGTTGTTTCTTTGATACTGTCACAAGCTTTTATGAGATTCTGTTTGCATAACTTTTAATCTCTAACATCTGGCTAATGGCCTGACTGGCAAAAAAGCAGGTTTGATATTTAAATGGCCTGTACCTCTTTAGTGAATTGCAAATCTTGGTCATGAAAGAAAATTAGTTTATTTTTGCTGAATCTGCCACTTTTTCAGTTCCTGGTAGCAGTTATATGTGTTGCTGCATGAATAGAAACATTTCACCATGCTATTGTAACCAGCGTGTGAGTTCCTTGCTATTATTCCTTATTTTGTGAAGCAGGATACTCTCCCATTGTTATCCCTCCTCCTCTTGTCCCTCCCTGTTTTCAAGCCTGTTTCCCCCAAAAACCTCTCTTGTGTGGGAGGTTTGTTACAACACTTATGTGGCTAAATCACTTGAAAATTGTGGTACGTTTAGAGGGTCTGGCTTGCTTATCTGAGTATGGTATGTGCAGAAATGGATGGATGGGTGCATGCATCTTTTTAAATAATCATACTGGTTGCTAGAATGAACAAGCAATAGTACATGTTCTTGAACCTTGCTGACTACCCTGCCGTAAGAGCACTCTGGGTGATGATGTTGCTGTCAATTACGGCCTGTTTAAACCAGGAGTTTTAACTGTGGCACGCAGTGGGCTGCCGTGTGGCAGTGGTAGAGCATGACATCCTAGAAAATTCAATGCTGATTGAGGAAAAGTGAGGTTTTCTAGTATGTGGGCTGCTTCAACATCGTTAACACAACTTTGTTGTCAGGCTGACATTATGATGGAAATTCTGTAGATGGAGCTTTGCACAGTGATGTCACACATGGTGGCTTTAGGTTAGGTGTCTGTATGGATTCACTAGTGCTTCTAGGTACTTCTGGGCTTTTGAAATATCTTTATCACTTTTAGTGTTGTGTGTCCACTATTGGGAAGTTTGGTTGTGGGTTGCATGCCACCTGAGGGGAAGAAAGAAACAACTATGCATACAAACACATAGTGTTTACTGACTGCGTACTCTAAAAATCAGGCTATAAACTCCTTAGCCGCACAATGACAGAAAATTAATGTCCACAGGTCTTCAGTCTGCTAGGTAATTAGAAGAGTTATGAGAGTTATTTTAGTCAGTTCATCACTGGGAAGTTTATGTGCATGTTCTGACCCCTGTTGCTTTTTGTGTTTTGGACCTTTTTTGAAAAGGAAAAAGACACATGATAATTTTTGCTGTACATGTCCTCTCGGCTTTAAATTTAGCGACTTATAATCAGCTCCCATTCATTGCAGAAAACAAATCCTGATGCACCTTCCTGGCCTGCCTACACATGTCAGTGTTAAGAATGTAGGACAGGGAGGGACCATGTGGGTCATTGGGTCCAATCCTTGGTAATCCCGGGAAAGGACCAGGAACTGAGAATGTTGTACAACATATCTGCACAGTGTGCTAGTCATCCTGTACGAAGCCACCAGTCTTAAAGCAGTTGGAGAGAACAGGCGCTGGACCAGTGTCCAAGACTTCTGCCATACCTGGGAAGCCCTGGGAAGAAGTGTGATGTCCAGACAGTGTTAAGAAATATGTGCCTCAGTCTCTGGAGGAAGACAGAAAAATTTCTATTGGTACACAACGACCTGACAAACGGACTTGCTTGTGCACCCAAGTTTAGTGACCGGCTTAACACTTAGTGTACTGCGAGCTTTGAGTAGAATCGTTTTAGTCTGACAAATGAGATGAGGTAAGGCCTTTAGAAATATCAGTAGCACCTCACGTTCTACCTTGAGTTGAGGCTGACCTCCAGAGCTTTAGGAAAAACCCTTATAAACAAGTGGTGTATCATAAAGAGTACATAAATATGAGTAAATAAAGTTTTAGCTGAAATGCAGGTGTTGTTATAATAACAGTGACCCTTTTTGTTTTTGGTGGTCTCATTTTTGGGAAAAGACGATCTAAAGCAATGAAGTGGTGGTGGTGAAAATATGCCCTTTATGCTGATATAAAGACTTACGGGGAATTACAAGATGCAGAACCTGATGTCAGTTAAAAATGCTTTTGCAATGAAGCTGCTACAGAGTAGAGTGTGTTCTGTCATCTTATTCACGTCTTCCTTGTGGAATCAGTTGATCTCATAAAAGGCAATATATACTTGTGGGAGACAAATTAATTAGGAAGCTGATCAATATTTCTGGCTCTTGCTTAGAGACTCGTGGGTAGTGTGGGATATCTTGTAGGAATGAGAGAGAAGAATGGGAAACAGAATGATGTCTAAAAAGGACAAATAATCAAGATGTTTCCACGTTCTGTGATGATTTAAAGTGTAGGTGTACCGTTTATGCTAACCTCTCAAATTTAAAAAGTGTGTAACAGGAGTGTCAATTTGAGTTTAGAAACAAAACTCTCCTTTGACAAATGACTGCTGTGTTTTTCCTCAGAGTGTTAGGGTCAAGGTTGATGGCCTACCTTTTACAAAACATGTTTTTAATATGTCAAAGTCACCTAAAGATTATCAGGAGTTTTTGAAATACTTTCCTGAGAAGACTTCTCTGTCTGTGTATATGGGGAATAATGTATCAACTCCCATCTTCTCATGTTCGGTGAGACAAAACAAAGGCACTGTTACTTTCAGTGAATTTGGCAAACTTGCAAGTAGGTGAACTTACTTTTAAAAAAAAACCAACAAAACAAACCAAACCCAAAACAACTTTTAAAAAGTATGAGATGTAAACAAATGTCAGTGCTTGGGCATCTGTTCACATGCTATCTAGGAATGAAAATCAATCATAATATGAACAATTACTTTCTTGTCTTCTGTCTTAATTCCATACATCCTTTTTGCTTTCTTGCTGTCAAGGCCATGAGGATAAGACTATTCTGATAACGATAAACAACCCTGAATTCCATGGGTTCAATGCCTTGTGTCCAGCATTGGCTGGCTTGCAAACAATTTCCAAAGTAAATTTTCTTATGTCCTTTTTGAGTGTAGTAGCCATTAATTTAATGTGAAAAGCAGTGAACTTTCTTACCTTCCAGAATTAGTCAACCCCCAAGTCTACAATACAGTCCTAAGAAAGATGCTTCACATATTTATATAAAGTAACCCGGCAACCGTAGCTTTTATAATTGTGGTGTGTACCAGAAAGTAAGAGGAATTCAATTTTTCTTCTGGTCTTTGTTAACACATCTCCAAGTTGTTGTGAATCTCGTCTATTCTGTCATCATACCCATTGTTTGAATTCCAGGGTAAAGATATCTGGCAGGGCTTTATTGGAATATAAGCTGTTCCTTTTTTTTTTTTTTTTTGGAATTCCGTCTTTCCTCCTCCCTGCCCTCCCTCCTCCCCCCCAGCTGTATTTTGGAGTCCAGATCCTACTCTATAATCTAGTCATACTTATTCGTGATTAACTATTCGTGTGTGAATTATGAAAATGTGAACAATTGCTACCTCTGTTAATGAGGTGTAATGTGTCTGCTACAGTGCTTTATCAGATTAAGATGGCTCTTCCAAAGGCTGACTTCTCTGTTGCTATTATAAAACTGACATTCAAAGGTTTCCTTCTGCAGATGGGAATTGGTGCTACAGGAAAGTTCAGTCTTGTGCAAGCTGGGTATATGGCTGCCATTATGCTGATGGGAGGCACCAGAGGGGTCACTGTGCTCTAAGATGTGCTTGCCTGTCTAGTTCGTGATCAAACTGCCCCATCCCTGACTATCAGGCAGCAACGCTATTAAGGAGCTGACGCCATGAATGTTGCTGCCTGGCAGCTGGTGTCGGTCCTCAACAGAAACTGCAGAAAAGAAATTCAGAGGAAATGTTACTTGCTGAAGGCTGCAAAAGTTATTCCAAAATTATTTTTGTTTTAACAAATATAAGCAGGGATTTTCCTGTATTTCTGCATTTTTCTGTATTTGGTTTGCTTACTTGACTAGAAGTAGTTACTGTGGTACTAGTATTTGTCCTGGAGTGTGGGGGGAGTATGAAAGGCATCATATATTTATATGCCAGAGAGACCTCCCAGTGGTTCACAAAACTTTGTGTTAATGCATCTTCCATTTTCTGTTGGCTGTGGCCAGCAATGTGTGCTTTCTGAGCCATTGGTACATATAAAATACTAGATATAGGGGTTGAGCGTGACGGTGTTGGTCGACACATCTCATTTTATTGGATTCTTTATCCTGAAGTTGATGTTAATCTGATCCCGTCAGAATTTCTTACATTTCTGTTATGCCTGAAACAACTCTCCTCATTGAAAATCATCAGATCTTTTGATAAAAGACTAGTATACCTATTGCTGCACTCTGTCACTTCATAACTGCCTTACGAGTAAATCTGCATGAAGTTGTGCAGGTTGCATTTTACTATTCTTTCAGCATGCTAGGTTCTGATGCAGGGGTTACGAGCTTTCATGCTGCTTTGAATAACCATTTTCATTGATGTGTGGTTCTGGATATCGCTATACTTCTTGGAGCAGTAGCTGCTTTGCTGTTTTGATGGAGGCTTGATTCTCCATTGCTTTTCACTGGCTACAGTTAGGCTATTGTAATGAAACAGATTCGTTTTAGTTGTCACAAGTTGCACTGTAGTACATTTAAATGTTTGCTGTCAGATTATAAATTTTTTCATAGTTTGTGGTGTCTGTCTGAGTGGTTTTGGACAGTTACTTATGATCTTAGAAGACATTTTTCTTAGCTGGCACTTCAGGCAGTATGTACTGTTACCTATCATCATTTTCACACGGAAAATGTGTTCATAACTGTTCTTTTTTTTCAAAATTTTTCTAAATACAATATTGTGTAATTCGCATCTAGTCTTTATATACTACTGATAGTCCTTTCAAGCTTTTTCATAATTGCTAGATAGTGTTTTCAACTAATATTAAAGCGGGTTGATTGTACGTCTCTGTACTTGCAAACCTGTAGTGCCAATCTCTAGATATCTGTATGGAGTTTTGACTTTGGCTGATGTTAATTTTTGGGGATTTTTTTTATTTGGCATGCAGATAGGATGCTCTTTGGAAGTTTTTGTTCTTTAGTGGGTAGTGAACAAGACGAGTTTTGTTTCACAAGTGTAAAGGTATGTAAGCTACCTTGAGGAAAAATGGTTTAGGACTAACTTCAGAGGTTTTGGTGTTTTGGTTTTTTTAACACTTGCAGTTTATAGGCTCTTTCATTGTGATCTTAGGTAAGAGTTCCTATGTTGGCAGAAAGGGCTGAAGGTTTTTGAAACCTATAGGAGAGTTTGCAAAGGAAAAATGGTCAATATGTTCATGTCACAGTTGGACAGCGTTCCTTGTCGTTACCACCATCCTGTAAGCTTAAGAGGTGATCTATTTGTCACTAAATTTAGGGTCACAGTAGAGGAGGAAAAAAGAAAGAGTGCTGCATTTTGGTGTCATGGAACATAGGATATGTTCCCTGGGAGGAGAATCTGAGGAACTACAGGTCTGTCATGCTGACCTTGGTGCCAGGGAAGGTTATGGAGTAAATCATCTTGAGTGCCACCACGCGGCACATACAGGACAGCTGGGTGATCAGGCCCAGTCAGCATGGGTTTATGAAAGACAGGTCCTGCTTGACAAACCTGATCTCCTTCTGTGACAATATGACATCCTTAGTAGATCAGGGAAAGGCTGTGGATGTTGTTTACCTGGATTTCAGTAAAGCCCCACAGCATTTTCTGGAGAAACTGTCTGCTCATGGCTTGGATGGGTGTACTTTTTGCTGGATTAAAAATTGACTGGATAGCCAGGCCCAGAGAGTTGTGGTGAATGGAGCCAAATCCAGTTGGTGGCCAGTTACAAGTGGTGTTCTCCAGGGCTCAGTATTGGGGCCGGTTCTGTTTAGTATCTTTGTCAGTGATCTGGACAAGAGGATTGAGTGCACCCTCAGTAAGTTTGCAGATGACACCAGGTTGAGTGGGAGCGTTGGTCTGCTTGAGGGTAGGATGGCTCTATAGAGGGATGTGAACAGGCTGGATCGATGGACCGAGGCCAATGGTATGAGAATTAACGAGGCCAAGTGCCAGGTTCGGCACTTGGGCACAACGACCCCGTGCAGCACTACAGGCTTGGAGAAGAGTGGCTGGAAAGCTGGTTGTCAGAAAAGGACCTGGGAATACTAGTCGACAGCCAGCTGAATATGAGCCAGCGGTGTGCCCAGGTGGCCAAGAAGGCCAACAGCCTCCTGACCTGTATCAGGAATAGTGTGGCCAGCAGGACTAGGGAAGAGATTGTTCCCCCGTACTCAGGACTGGTGAGGCCCCACCTTGAATACTGTGTTCAGTTTTGGCCCCCTCGCTACAAGAAGGACACTGAAGTGCTGGAGCACATCCAAAGAAAAAGCTGCCCTTTCATACCCAAAGGGATGAGAGAACAAGTCTTATGAAGAGCAGATGGGGAACTGAGGTTGTTTAGCCTGGAGAAAAGGAGGCTGAGGGGAGTCCTTATCACTCTCTACAGCTACCTGAAAGAAGGTTGTAGCAAGGTGGGTATTCATCTCTTCTGCCAAGTAACAAGAAATAGAACAAGAGGAAATGGGCTTAAATTGCTCCAGGGGAGGTTTAGATTGAATATTAGGAAAAATTTCTTCACTGAAAGGTTGTCAAGCATTGGAACAGGCTGCCTGGGGAAGTGGTGGAGGCACTATCCTTGGAGGTATTTAAAAGATGGGTAGATGTGGTGCTTAGGGATGTGGTTTAATGGTGGACTTGGCAGTGTTAGTTTTATTGTTGGACTTGATGATCTTAAAGGTCTTTTCCAACCTAAATGATTCTGTAAGAGATCATATTTCTGGGATTCCTAGTAAAATGCTAGTGTGGGTCAGAATATTGAAAAACTTTTTCTGGTTATGCTGCTATCTGAAAGAAATCTTTCATATAATTTTGCTTGGACTCCTGGAAGCTAGAACTCTTTCTTTTTCCTGATTAATTGGTATTGCAGATGAGAAAAGGCATTTCTGTCACTTTCTTCACTTTACTGTTTCCAGGGTGAAAGATGTTTTTCCTAGTGTGAATTGTCTTGGTATCTGCTTCTGCTTGTGGATTCCTAATAGCAACAAAGTGAAATGGCCAGTGATAAATGCTACTGGAAAAAAAATTGGGGGGGGGAGAAGAGTTAAAATTTATCTTGTAACTTTTTTTTTTTTCCCCCTCTCGAACCATGACAAATCTCAGTGTCAGTGAAAATAATGAAACTAGCTGCATGGTTGGAGGGGTGTGTTTAGTTAATATTTGGAATAGTCACAATTTAAAAGTTTAAAAATGGTTTAATGAAAGTTCTCATTTCAGGAGAAATACTGGAGGGTTAGATTTGCTTGTTTCCAAATATTTTTTCTTTTCTTAATATGCTGCTTTTGTTTGGTTTTGCTTTTAAAAAGTGAGTGCAGTGTAACACATAGTGGTGATGGCAGTGATGTCGGAGTTGTTCTCCCTGAGTTTCACATGTGCCTGCTCTGGGAATCCTTTCTGTAACCCTAATTGACAGCGAATTCCAGCAGTTGGCTTTCATATCATAGCTTGAATTACTTGATTTTTTTTTTTTTTTTTTGGGGGGGTAACAGAAGGGATGGTGCATACCTGTGAAACAAAACTTGGAGCTGAATTAGCATAGGACTGGTGTTTCCACTTAAGGTGAACAAGAGCTAACCTGCCTGCCCAGTATGTTAGAATATGGTTACTGCATGGCACTTGCTGTGGTACCAGCTCCTTCCACCTGCCTGGGAAGCTACTTTTCTGTCAAGGACATCAGTCGCTTTCATTCTTTGAAAAGCTATTAGTAGTTTAATAAAATGTTAGCCAAAGCAAGGAGCAAGCAATTCCAGGAGTTTAAATTATACTTTTCCATTCTGGGGGTGATTAACTCATTATAAGTGATTGAAAATCTTTTGTATGCTTGGTGGATGTTGTTAATCACTTTACTAGGTGATACTTCGGCATGCAACAGTAATGTACTTCTAGCAACATTCAAACTTACTGTTTTTTGGGGAAAGTGTTTTAACTAAAATGCACAGAATAAAATGTGTCTATCTTGTTTCAAGTTAAACTTATTTAAAGCTGCTAAGTGAATGAGTGCACAGATTTACTGTGGTAAGTTTCTAGCAAATGAATTAGGTGCTGTGATTTGGATTAATTTTCAAGAGAATCCTCGTGAACACAATCTGTCAGTTTAATGTACTTTATGTAGTGTCTAAGAAATCATATCTGACTTGTTTTGAGTGATCAACTGGTGTCTCAGCAGCATTTTTAGCATTTTGATATCTCAAACAGTGAGATTAGTCTGAAATAACTTTTCTGTCTGGAAGAAGTGTTTTTCTTCCAGATCTGGGACACAGTGTCTTACTTATGGAAGAAACTCCACTGAAACACTGTAGACTTTGTTACATAGTTTATATTTCTGTGCTGCTTTGCATAAGGATATGTAGCTGAAATAGAAGAACTGTCTTATCTGTAACTTGTATTAAAAAAAAAAAATCTGTAGGTGGTATTTTGGTAGCTAACTACAATTATTAATACCACTGGCTATCTTTCCTTGTCCTATTTTCCTTTACGTATATGTTTAAAATATTCCATAGCAATATTGTTGCTAGCTTTGGTTGTCATTTAAAACAAGGAGAAACTGAGACAAAGAATGAGAGCTTGAGGATTGCTCATGAAACAGAATCAGCTTTCATAAGTTTGTAAAATTACACATGCTATTGTGTCTTCTATAAAACAGTGTGAAAATGAAAAAATGCTGGCTTACCCTCATCTTGTTTTCCAAGACTAAATCCTAGTTTGAGAGAAACTAAGAGACTGGAACCAGTTTTCAGTGTGGGTGTAATTCTCTTGTTCTTCTTAACCTCATTGGTCCCGTTGCTGTGTGATTGTGATTCTTTCGAACTTGTTTCTATACTTGCTTAATCTTTGTGGTCAGTAATGATTTAATTATTCTTCTTAGTTTTGGTTCTGACTTCTGAGTTTAAAGGAAAGCTGACAGCAACACTAAAGGGACCTGCCAGTCGAGATCATGTTCAGAATTGTTTCAGTCCATCCTACCTTCCTGCTGGCAGGATTATTTTCACAGCAACAGGGTTTAGAAATTGTGTCCTGCAAAAGATAGCAGTGTTTGAAGGAAAAAAACCCCCAAACTATTGAATGGGCTTTAAATTTGTATTGTCTCTCTTACTCAGAAAGGTCACAGGCAAAGAATTAGGGCCAGTTAGAAATAGGAAAAAAAGTTAGATGACTTTTGTAGAGTTCAGGTCACGACCAATAAAATTATGGCTTGAAAACTGATGGGTTCTTTTTTAATTGTGATAATATAACAACACAAAAGCAAGACTAGAAGTTCCTTTCTGAGTCCCTTTTTGAGTAAAGGGAGTAAAATACACTTTATTCTAATGTGGGACAAAATATTTGGTGATAAACTAGGTATTTAATACGTTATTTTTATTTATACAGATTTTAATATGTTATTCCTTATTGATACAGGTATGGTCCTGAACATCGTGAGCACATGACTTAAGAGATGGACACCTGGATCTGTTACAAGTTGTGATTGGCCTTAAGCTGACTTACAACTGTTGAAGAACTTAACAGGTTTTCTCTCGTTCCTGATTTATGCCTATCTAATTGCCTCACACCACCAGCTTAATCATGTATGGAAGTGCTCGGTCAGTTGGTAAGGTTGAGCCAAGCAACCAGAGTCCAGGGCGTTCACCAAGGCTGCCACGGTCACCACGCTTGGGCCATCGTCGAACCAACAGTACAGGAGGCAGTTCTGGGAGCAGTACTGGAGGTGGCAGTGGGAAAACCCTTTCTATGGAAAATATTCAGTCCTTAAATGCTGCCTATGCTACGTCCGGCCCTATGTATCTAAGTGACCATGAGAACGTGGGTGCAGACACCCCAAAAAGCACCATGACTTTGGGCCGATCTGGGGGGCGGCTGCCTTACGGTGTTAGGATGACTGCAATGGGAAGCAGCCCTAACATTGCCAGTAGTGGAGTTGCCAGTGATACTATTGCATTCGGAGAGCACCATCTCCCTCCAGTGAGTATGGCATCCACTGTGCCTCACTCACTGCGCCAGGCCAGGGATAACACCATAATGGATCTGCAGACCCAACTCAAAGAAGTATTAAGGGAAAACGATCTGCTTCGCAAGGATGTGGAAGTGAAAGAAAGCAAGTTGAGTTCTTCCATGAACAGTATCAAGACCTTCTGGAGTCCTGAGCTAAAAAAAGAGAGAGCTCTGAGGAAAGATGAAGCTTCAAAAATCACCATTTGGAAGGAACAATATAGAGTTTTGCAAGAAGAAAACCAGGTTTGTCATCTATTGTCGCTGTTGTGCTAGTTCAGTAGCATGATTAAATGAGTTTAATAAACTTCCATGTCACATTTAAGCAGATAAATTATATTGGTGCTTTTCCCAGGTAATTGGTATGAATAAGATGTGTTTTCTACTGGCAGACCTCTTTTTAAATATTTCTTGTCAGACTTGTCAGCTACCTCTTGAGTCCTCATTTCTCCTTGTGTGTCACTTTTTTTTTTCCTGCAACTGATGTTAACTGCTTAGTTTCCTTTTGAAAGTATTTTATTCAGAAGCATTCTCTGAGATGCAGAATGTACTAACTGCTGACCCCAAATACAACTGAACTGTTGCTGAATGTTGACAGATTGCCAGTAAAACAAAGTTCAGGTTACACTGGTCTTATTTCAGAGCTCCAGTTAAAATGTCTAGACCTGCAGTTTTTACAAACAGATATAAATTGTGTCATTGGCTACATTTAAGTAACACTTTTAAACCTGCTTATCTATTCTTTTGTCATGAGCTGTGCATAGCCTGTTATGCAACTATTGTAAAGCATCCCACAGATTTTTTATTAGTAATCTGGCTAGTTAGAGAATAGGTAGAAGAACAGAGAATCTTGGGCATCTAGTTCTTTTGAATTGTCCTTCTTAAAAGCATCCCTGAATTAGAATAAAACTGAGAGGTTGATTAAAATTGAGGTCTCTGTGTAGTCAGCTCTACTTATTAAAAGCTATTTTTAAATTTTCCCACCTAGACCTCCTTGCTAGCTTAATCCTGAAGTAACTACGTATCTTTGAGATAGTGTCCTCTTATTTACTTGTTTCTGACCAAATGTGAGTTAGGCATCCCTCTGGACTCGGCGGTAAGAAGCCTCACTCACTATTCTTATGGAAAACAGGCCCAGTGTCCAACTCCCAGTTTCCTGAAACACAAGTCAACTTTCACCATGACAGAATTACTTTCCCTATTGAGTTCTTTAAATATCCAAGAAAGTTTAATGAAGTAGTTTCCATAAATCAAACATGATCGTGTTCTTGAAGCTCTTAAGGTATACTTGCTATTTTAGGCAGTGTGTTTTTTAAGATTTGCTTTAGAAGGTAGAGGGGAGAGGGAAACTGCTGGAGGAAGAAAAATAGTGCTGGTAGTACTTCACATGTTATACTCTAGAGTGACCTATCTTAAATAGTAGGTTTCTTTTGGTTAGCGATCACCTGCTACACTGAAGTTGTTTGCAGTTTTCTTTTTATGCTTTAAATAACTGAGTTGAAGAAAGTAAATTGGTTTTCCTGAGTTAGTGTGAAATAATTTAAGGAACTTGTCATGTAGTTTTATAGCTGTATTCTTAATGGCAAGTATCACAACGTGATTTGTTAGTGTGTAACATTTCATATGTCATCTTGGAATGAAGAAAACCTAAAGTTAAATAATTTTTATTAAAAAAGTAGAATTTCCTTAGAAGGAGTAATCCAGTGAAAATCTTAGTTACAGTGGTACAGTACCAGTTAAATGAATACATGAAATACCATTCACTCAACTTTCTGATGCTCTTTGTATTTCAGCTGCAGGTAAGTATTTTAATTCCCAAATTCTTTTAATTTTGAACTTCTGTTTTCATATTGAAGGGAGTATCTTGGAATATAATAACATTTTTTTCTGAAATCAGTTCTGATATTTGAGGATGCCATGGAAATCTTGCAAGAAAAATGCAATGAATGCATGGTTAGAACAGATTAAGCAGCTACTAAATATGTATATATTGGAGAACAGTGATTCTTCTATCTGAGGGTTTTTTTCATTGTGTTTCCTTTATCCCCTAATTAAACATTTACAGATATTTCCAGGCCGCTGTTCTCTAGGCAATCACTGTAATTACTACCACACTGGTAGAATTGTGTAACTTTGGTCCAAAAAAAGAAGGGTGCAATTTAAAAGTAAAAGGGTATTATTGCAATGAGCCGTAAAAACTAAGAATGCTAATTAATAGATTATAGTTAGCTAACAGTGTGTCCTAATTAAAGTCTGAATTCATTATGTCTTCTATAGCCTTTTGGAGTTGGTCACTTCAGCCCTTTATAAGGAAGATCAGTTTAATGGGATTTGCTGTAATTAAACAGACTTCTCTGTTTAGACACTGAACAAGGGATTTCTCTGATCTGTTGAGGGACCAGAAAAATCTCTTCAGTACCCCCTCAGCCTCCCCATAAAATGAGTTCCAGTATAATTGCAGGAACTGGTCTTTTAGGCTTCAATACAAGTATTTCAGCACATCACTTCTGATAAAGACTTTTCACGTAGGCAGAACTTGTGCTTTATATTGTTTAGCTAAAACCAAATGTGGTGTTAAAAATTGACTTGACTCATGGAGCCAAGCTGCTGGCTGACTCATGCCATTATCTGGTGGTCATCTCGATCGGTATCTTTGCTGTGGTCTTGGCTCTTTATTTGTCTGTGCACACCTGATTGTCTCTGATTGTATTTTTTTATTGCTGTTCTTGTCACCTTAACTTTGAATGATTGAATTGCCTTTTGGTTTTGAAAGTTGTTAGCAATCAACCAGAGCTCACGTTTTCACCTCAGCCTCCTGTGAAAAATGCACTGGTGTCTTTGGGTTTTCTTTCCCATTTCTTGGGAACATGTGCAAATAAATTACTATTACTGATGTATTGCTTGCTGATTTCCAAGAAATTGTCTGGTTTTAATAAAGATCAGAGAATGAATAGGGCAATTAAAGAGCGTGCTGCCTGTCCTGAGGCATTCACATCTCTGTTTGTTTGTTGTCTTCGGGGAATAGGCAGCAGGGATATCTTGGATATAATACTGAGAATGCTGTGAGCATGCATCTATATAGCTCTCACTTGGGTTGAGAGTGCTTCAGTCTTGCCCAGTTGTGGTGTTTTCACCATTCGTGCAGCACATCTGTATTCATCAGCTACTCTGAAGAAATATTGCAGCTGTGGAGTGTAGCATATGCTGAATTTATTTTCATCCTTTGTTACTGATCTTGAAGAGCCAGAAAATCCTTCCTTTTCATAAATGGGGTATGTCATCATCATCACATTTTGAAGAACTCAAAACTAAACGTGGAAAGTATTCGTGTAGTTAACATAGGTTCTTGGAAAGATACAATAGTTTGCAGTGCAATGTGTATTAGTTAACCAATTATACTCTGCAAGAAGCCAAAAGGAGAGTGCAAATGATTTCTGAAAGGTTAACAAACGCATGCATATCCAAGGAGAAGCTGATGGAGCCAATAACCAGGAGCTTGTTTTTGGCATGGTATTGCTCTCCTCAGCATGCTTTACTAGGAACTGTATTTTTCTGAGTTGAAAAACAGGGTTTTTTTTTTAGTGTGTGTGGTTTAAAGTTTCCCTGGAAACCTCTTCATCAGAAGCCGGAAGAGGGAGGAAAAGACAGTGATTATTTTTTGCACTTTGGTAGAAATAATGTCGCTAAAAACTGGACCATGGTGGACTATGTGGAACTCAAGAACAAAGAAACTCCTCTCAGCTGAAACTTGCTTGTAAGAAGGTGATTGTCCCTTAAAATTAGTGGTGCAATGCAAATTTAATGTCTGATGCCCTGCACTGAAATTTCCCACATTTGACTGATCTACATTTAAGATCTGATTTATGATTCAGCTGGAATGATGTGGTACTGCTGAAAACATCTTTTTACTTTGATGTATTTCTGTGGTCTTTTTGTGGTTGGAAGCCTTGGATGTCTGAGCGAGAGTTTAGCCTAGAAAATATTCTGAAAGGAATTTCACCTTGCTTGGGGTAAGCACTTGAAGAACATTCTACTTTATTGTGATGGAGAAGTGTGATGGGTGTACTCCAGCATTTCATCAGCATTCTTCTCCAGAGTCAGAAGTACTCTCCATGTCATAGGAGCATGGAATGAGCATCTCACTTTTTAAAATACAGTTTCTATGTGTTAGCCTCTTATATGAATTGGGTGCTGCTGTTGTGAGACTGGCTGAGCTTCTAATGAGTGCATTCTTCCCCTGGAAATCAAATTATCACTTCTCCATTGATTTAATCATTTGGGCTTTTTTAAATTACATTAAAAGAAAAGTTTTTGTTTTGTCTTAGTCCTGTGTCATTCTAATACTAGTACCATTCCCAAGTTGGTTATTTGCTGACAGAAAGCTAAACTTTCTCTCATTATGGATGTTTAATTGTGCAGTATGCAGTTCCATAATCATTGCTTAAAGGCATTATCTGTATCCCACAGCATTACACTTAAATAATTCTTTCAATGGCAGAAGTCTGTCAGCTCTCTAGAATGCTGCCAGCTTTAAGGTTCCCTCTGCTTTTCCCTATTTGCAGCACAAAATTACAATTTAATTCTCTTTTAGGATAACTCAAAACTGTCTCCTCAGGAGAGCTTAGTATCTGAGGCATTTATCAAGTTGCAGCACTTTGTAGTGACTTCAAAAATTGACATGTAATTGACCAAGAGATAGGCCTTCTGTGTTCTGGGTTTTTTTTACAGTTCTATAAGGAAATAAAATTAGACTTTTTGTGCTTATCTATGTTTCCCAGTGCTCCTTTTCTCTCATGTTTCCTATTGAAGTAGAATCTAATACCTTGAGTTGCTTGGAAATGTAGCGTAGGCTGAATGGCCTTTACTTGATCCATTAAACATATGAGGGGAATACTACGAACTTAAAAGCAGCTTGTAATAAAACAGGTGATGTCAGTAGTACTGTTGAACTCAGTAATCTAACTGTGCTTTTTGCTATTAAGATGGGGGAGGGATTACATTAAGTTCTGCAGGACTTCAAATAGGCTCTTTCTGCTATAATTCTTTGTCTAGTATGTATTGAGACTGTACAGACGTTGCACACCTAACTAGGGTTGCAGTGTATTATTCCACCATTCGGTATGTGTATTCCTGAAAAGTCTTGTTTGTGTTACTGTATTTCTCTGGAAGCCATTGTCTCTTTCAGCATTATTGTGATTATGGAGTTTCAGTTACTAACTTTTTCCCTTAAGTGCTCTTACTTTCTAAAGTATGAACGAAGGAGCTTGAAAGCGTGTAAGGCTCCGGTTTGAAACAGGCTTCCTTTTAGTCACTCAGCGTCAGTCAGTCAGTAAACAATAATAGATGGTAGCAATAGCACAGAGGTACTCCTACATTATAGTTCGTCTTAGCAGTCTTGTACTGGTATTATAGCTTTCTGATAACAAATTCAGTATTCTCATTTGTCTTTCTTACTCTGTGTGGTATTGATTTAATTAGAGAGGAACACTTTTGGTGGAACTTCCAGTCCACAGAAAGAGGATTGAAATTGTACTAATAATATATATGCCAGTCTTCGTGTATGCCTCCAAGGCCAAAAACTGAAATAAAGCTTTTTTTTAACTGTTTTCAATTTGATGATATTAGAAAGCCTTATGGACTCAGAGATGATACAGCAGGTTGAGCTGCCATGACTAAACTGTTAGTTGGAAAGGCTTTTTATTTTTATTTTCAGCAAAGTAGGTATCTGAGATCCTGTTAACAGTCTGTGTAATGCTGAAGATGCTAGTAAGACAGAGAAACTTTTGTATTTAGGAGATATATATATATATATTCTGAGATAAGAGCTAGAGATCAAAGGAGTTTAGAGGAGACGTTTCTGGACTCTTAAAGTGATTACTGTGTTGGATAACTTAGCAAGAGCAGTCATACCAGCTATTTGAATTAGTAATTGAAGTAAGAAACATTGTGAAATGCCACTTGAGCCTTAGCTGGCGATAGGGGGGGGAAAAAGAGAATAAACTTGGTAGTGCTCTAGATATTCCAGTGTCCAACTCCTTTGAATTCATTTTGTATATACACTTGTGTTTAGTGAACACAGTAAAATACCAGTGTTTTCAGTAATAGTGATTTGTGGTGATTTGAGCTCCTCAATAGAAATCAAATTACAATGGTTTGTCAGCAGGTAAGTGTAGCTATTTGGGATTATGCTATTTTATTTTTTTTTCCTGCATGGATAATACTTTGTATAATTTTTGGCATAATCTGATGAACAGAAAAATGACTGCTTCTGCTAAATGCAGTGGATCATAATTGTATCTCTATTTTTGTCTGAAGATAACAATTACTAGACCTTGAAAACAAAGTCTTTTCAGCAAAACTTATTTTCATAACCCACAGAGTCTACATAAGTATACTATTACATAGTATTTGCCGATTTATATTGGGTCCTCTCAGAAAGACCAGAGTCACCTTTTGTAGTGGAAAAAATTACAAGGATGAAGTGTGGTTAGATATAAGCTGGTATCAACACAGAAGGAAACTATGTGATTTGCTTAGTGTTTGCAATAGTGGTACCGTGGACTGCAAAGCAGAAATGGGGGTTTTGGTTATATTAGCAGCCTTGAGAAGCAAGTAGCAATGATCGGTATTTGTGAAGCTCTATTTTAACTTATAGATCATAGGAAATCACCAGAAAAACTCTTGCTTCAGTGACTGTTCTTTTTACTGTTTAAATGCTTTGTAACTCAATTGTGCCCTGCTGTTGTATTGTGTTTTGTGCATTTACTTTTGCTTCCAAAGAATATTAAATGGTCTGTTTTCCTTTATTTATCTTGAGGGAACTATGCTATTTTTTTTCCTATTTATAACCTTGGACTAAACACCAAAAACTTCTGTAATGATTGGGAGAAATTGGCGCATGCCAGAATCATGTTTTGCAGTTGCAGAGTCAGTATTTACGTTTAAACCATTAAAAAAAGAAGGAATTCAGGGAAGGATTCATTATCAACATCTAGATCAGTATTTGAAGAGATCTTGTGATAATTTGAATTTTTGTCAATTGACCTCCATTAAGAAAGTCTTTTTTATGGATTCATCCTAGAAAGAGACTTTTTTGTGGTTTTTTTTTTCCAAAAAAACCAACAACAGAAAAAAACCCCAAAGCAACACACCAACCTCCTCCCCCTCCAAAAAAACCTCCAACAACCCAACACAAAAACCCAACCAAAACAAACAAACAAAAAAACCAGCCCCCAAAACTCCAAGAGCATAAAACTGTCATCTTCTTGTATGTATAGAACACCATTAAGAGTGCTTCTAGTGACCATTGCATTAGAAATCGGAGGAGTTAAACTTATGTAGAACAGTTACAAGAATAAATACCATGTGACTGGCTGCTTCAGTTTAATTTTAGCCATGTCATTTGTAAACTTGAGTAGTAAGTAATGTACTATCATCAGTAAACCTAAGATTTTAATGTCTGTTGCGTTTAAAGTGTTTATTCATCTATGTACAAGCTTTTAATTTTTATTTCTTTTTATTTATGTACTACTAGTTCCTCCTATTTTTATTTAAATTACTCAAGTGTGTGTGCAGTGGCTGCTTTTGCTTTTCCCTAAGTAGGGGCTGGTGGTCCAGGATCCCCTTGAAACAGGGAGAAAAATGATTTAGTCCTTGTTGCTCTATGCTGCCTGCAGTTCCTGTATGGCTTGCCGTTTAAAATCTAATGACTGTTGTCACTATTCTGGAAAATAATTACTATAAGCCAACAAGGGTAAGCAATTGTTTGGAGGCAGTTAGAGTCTTCCAGAATTTGACTCCACAACATCAAGAGGAATTTAAAGGCAGTATCTAGTTCCCTAATGATCTTAGGCAGTTCATTGCAAGAACACAAAACAATACCAGATCATAGGGGTGATGGCTTTTCTAGTCTTGTGCTTAACACAATGAAAATAAACTTTTAATTCAAGGAGGGAGGAAGGGATGGATATCAGCTGTCCAATAAAAAGGTCTTTTTCAGTGCTCTGCAAATACAGGAGAAAGGTGGAGAATAAATTCTACTTTTAAAAAAGGTGCTTTGTTTAACACCTGTTGCTGTATGATATCTACATTATTATCAGGTTCTGTAGCGTGTTGCTATGCATTTCTGTTTCTGCAGTGGTACCCTGTCTTGCTTTTTCCCTTCCTTTCCTCCCCCTTCACATCCCTGCTCCAGTGGGCTGGGGAGAGAAACGGAGAGACAGCCTAGGTTTGGAAAAACAAGCAACTAATAAATGGTAGTCTGAAATTACCTAAACCTCAGTAGTATCTGTATCAAAGCTAATTATAGTTGCATTTTTTTCCTGGCCAATATATACTACATCATCATCGTGTTCTTATAAGCAGCAATATCAAGGAATAGGCACTTCAGTAAATATTCTTTTGCCATCTAAACATTTCACAGATGCTACATGAGAAAGCATGCTTAACGTTAAGTTTATGGATTTTTTTTAATCCTTCTTGTCAGATGGTCAAGTACCAGCTACCTTGGGTTGTTAAATTTTGAGAACAGATGGTCTTCTAATTATATGTTGATGCAGATTCCAAAGAATAAAGGGCCATGTATGTCTTCTGATAATTTTTGTCACTTGTTTCTGAGATGAAAACAGGTCAGCACATGAACTACCACCATTCAGAGATTAAAATCTTTTCTTCAGGTGCTTTGTACAGGATCCGGTTCTTCCATAGTAGTTGACTGCTCGTGACATTAAAAAAAATAATTATATATATGCAAATCCTACCTTTTTTTAATGCAGTATGATGAGGTTTACACACCTTTTTCCCTTACAGCAGTCATGAAATTGTCTGAGTAATGGTCTGGTTTTTAGTGGAATCATGTCTCAGATAACAAATACTTATTTTTGACTGAGGGGAGAGAAAAGCTTTCTGAAAATACGTTTCTGTTGTAACATGTTGTCTTTGAGGATCTGTAAGTGCAAGAAACCTCATTTCGGGCTTAACCTATTGGTAGACTTGAGTTACTTTAGACCAGGAAGAAGTCCTGACACTGGAGACAGTGGTGTGTCCTATAGTAGACCTCCTGGCTTGCTGTGAGAAAACAATGCTGGCTTTTTTTTTGTTTCCCTCTATTAACATAATTGGTTAGACTTTTCACATTATAAGTGGATATCACTTCTCAGATGAACAGAAACAAAACGTGAAGCAACAAAAGTAACTTGAGATAACTAGAGCTTTCCTCATTAGAGAGGCAAGATACCCATGCAGCCTATTCCAGCATCAGATCTCAGAGCTGTAAGCCTCCACGAGGCTTATTCTTATAGCTACATCTATTTTGAGAGATGGAAACATTTAATACTAAATGTTTGATTTGCTAAAGGATTCAGGGCATCATAGCAAAGCTCTTAAGCTCTTAGTAGTAACATTATAAATGTCAAAAGCAACACAGCTAAGAATCACCAGCCTGCTTACAAAGTACCGCTTTACTGTAGAAGGTGCTAATCCTCCATAGTCAATGCGTGCCTTGAATCTGATCTAAAGAAGCAGTAGATAGATTGATGAGAAAGCTGTTGTCTTTGAGAGTGGTCATACTTCTACAACCTAGGCTAGACTCTTTCAGTGGAGCTAGATACTATGATTGAAGGTTTCCATATAGTGTCTATTCTGAACGCTTTCTTGCCAGTGTGCTACAAAATGAAATTACTTTTTCTGCATTTCAGGAATTGGAAGGTGTCTCTTACGCACACAGATGGAAAGCAACTGTGAGGTTTTTCTCTTCCACGTAAGAAAAAGGTGGTCTTAGTTGCACTGTAGACAGTAGAGTATCTACAGTGTCTGTGTCAGTACACAGACCTTCACTGTAGAGTGAAGGTCCGTGTAGGATAAAATTTGCCTCTATCTCTTTTTAGGTTAGGGTTTGTTTCATGGAAGTCTTATGGGACATAGTTGTTTCTCTGATCCTCAAGAGATCCCTGAGTTCACAGTAGGACTTAATTTGCATCAACTAAAAATGTACATCGGAAGTTTCTGCCAGTGGTTTTGGCTTCTATGGTAAGAGCTTTCAGTATTTTTTTGCTGGACGAGAGAAATACATCCATGGAGAGGATGACAGAAGCTTTATGCTGAGGATTAGTGCTGATAGGTGAAACAATGAATCCTAGAATAATCCTAGAAAAAGGAAATGGGCAGAAAGAATAAGCATAGTGAAGGCTTTTAATTAGGTTGTTAGGAAATGTTTTGCCCCGCACTGGAGACTTAGGAATTAACGGTCTTATTTCCCTCCATTGGATAAATGTGGAGAATTGGATTGTTCAATGATTCATTACTCATCTCTGTTTGGTTTAGGAGTACAAATGACGGTGTTGTGTTTACTAGATAGAGCATAGTTAAACACCAAAATCTCAGTGTTTTTCTGATTATGCTGCTCACTAATCCTGATGAGGAAGGAGAGAAGAACTTTGGGAGAGGGCAGAGGTAAAAAAATCTAGATAATTCTTTGATCTGACCAAGTATGACAGTCTTTGAGTGTTTTACATTAGCATAATAAATATATAACAAATATATTTACTTTTCTAAAATCTTCCTTTTGTGTATGCATATGTTAAAATTAACAGATGTAGTTGCTTGTGAAGAGTAACAGTTTTTCCAGAGTAATTTTACAAAATGCCTACAATCATAGATGTACCTTTTCTTGAGGATAAAGGAATTTCCCAGTCTTCATCAGCCTGTAAGTTGAGCCTGTCAGTTGAGTAAAGTGAAATTATTCTGTCTGTGGAAGCTTTGATTTCAAGGACAATTTTTAAGGCTTTCTCCTTCAGCCAGTGTTTGAAGGGTCAGGTTTGGCCATATGGTTGCGAAGCTGTTAATGTGTAACCATTTTAATGGATCTGTGAGCCTAGTTACTCAAAGGAAGTACCTTTCTAAGGAAGCACAGGTATACTTTCGTATGAGAAAGTAAATAGTGTGCTATATATGCACAGTCAATAGTATTTTTTACAGGTGAAGAAAAATTAAAAACTCAACCATTTTGTGATCATGTTTGCAGAGGTGTTCGGACCTTCTGGTCACTTCACCATGTCTGGCAGGTTCCAAAGAATGGAATTAATCTGCAGTAGTTTATTTGGGTGGAGGGATCCCAAAAAACCACCTTGCAATAAAATGAGTTCAAACTTTTATTAACACTGAATTAATTTTGGTTTGAACTAGCAGATGGTTTTGACAGTAAGAAAAATTTTAGTAAGTATGCTTTGTCCATGATTCATTAGAAGCTCTGTGCACATACTTGACCAAACAGTTGAAGTAAGTGTGGGTGCTACTATACGTGCTCAGGTTATGATTTGTGATACTTTCTGCAGTTGTGTAACAGGCTGTTGAGATCCTAATAGTAGTTCCACAATTAATCCTTTATAAACCCTTTTAGTTGGAAGTAGTATATGCTCTAATTACTATTACAAAACCCATCTTTTTTTGAGTTCTTTTGTTTTAAGTCACTAAATATGTTTACAATTTTACTTTAAGATTGGGCTTTGCACTTAACATTGAAGAAATTTGGCCATACTGCTGTTATATTTTCTCTCCCCATCCTCCTAGAAATAAGACTCAAAATCTGCTGTTTGCCATTTAAAGAAGGTTCCAAGTTATCATTGCTATCCAGGAAAAGCTTTTACTTTTTTTTGCTAAGGCTGGGAATGCATTCAATACTAGCCTTCTAAAACTGCATGCTGTGTTTTCTCAAAGCAGGATCAATTTAGTGTGTACTTATTCAGAAATTATTCCACTCCTCCTTTTGATTTGGCTGAATCAGCTCAAATCTGTATGCCTTTAAGAGGTCTGAGGTCTGTCTCTCTTTTGACTGTGAGAATTTTCATTCATATTTAGCATCACTTTTTTGTTAATTAACTGTTTATAGTGTTTCATGTCAGACCTCTTTAATCTGAAAGACTGGGAACTTGTGTAAAAAAAAAAAATCATTAATTCACTTTCTTTTATACTTAATACAGTTATTAATGTTTCTCTGTGAACTGCTGAATGCTAGACAGTCTTTGAAGACTGATCTGGAAAAAGTAGATCTGTACTTCCCAGGCTGAACTTGTTACCAGATTATTTGGTGCAGTAAGACCTGACTATAGATAGACACTAGTTGATGCTGGGACCCCTTCATATATGCTGTAACATGTAATTTGGCTGTTAAATTCTTGACTAGCTTTATTCTGTGCTATTGAACCAAATATTCCCCTGCACATGTGCTTTTATGCTATCCAAAGGAGTGATACTCAATTCACTTCTTTATTTCTCCATTAGGGATTTTCTTTATTTCGCCATTAGGAATTGAGGTGTGTTTGGTGTTCAGCTGGAGCAGAGCTTCTGCTTTAGTTTTGTCTGATTTCTATCTAGTTCACACACACCAAAACTGTTTTGTGCATCCAACCAACACATGACAAGTAGAAACTATCTGAGGATCTTCCAAACAGCGCTGCTGCTGCTGCAAAATAAAAGGCTGTTGGGTATGTAGCCATGCTTGTACAGCTTCTATTTCTTGAGCCTCTGAAGGAGTATGAATACTGATGAATTAAACATTTAAAGAGTCAGGAAGGTACGTCTTATTTCCATCAATGAACGCATATTGTAAAATGTTTCCAAACCAGTAAATTGGGTTAGAGACAATGTGATTATTCAAAATCATGCAGTTAGTGGCTGCTGTAGTTTGAGATGTTGGATAATTCTTGTCCTTTGTGCTAACCATTAGAAAGCAAAATCACCTCTTACTTCAAAAAGTAATTGGATATATTAAGTGCTGTGAGCTCTTCAGACATGTATTCGTAAGAGCTCTGTATTACGCTTAACTTAAGCTTGAAGCAAGGTATCTTTTATTTTTGACCCATTTTCTTGAAGGGTGTTGAGCTTCAGCTGTCCTGCACAGTTGACATGTATTTCTCTGTGATTAAACAGCTCCGTTAATTTTGTTGACCATCTGTGAGTGAAGGTACCAATTTTAGTAGTGCACCAATCACAAGAAGGGTCAATATGCCATATACGCTTATATATAACTGAATCAATGAGACGAGGTTTTGCTGCTGAGGACTTTAATTTATGGACTTCTAATCTGCTCAATCAGAACTTCGTGAATAGCAGACTTTGGTACAAAAATGCAGAAGTAGTATTTTTTTTCTGTTAAAATGGATCATTTCAGCTCAGTATTTCTATATTGTCACTGCTTTTTCATTTTAAGAGGGAGGGTACTATATTTTTCTTAATTTTTTTTTTAATTCTCATTGGATGGACAATTTTTCTGCCCCTAATCTTCCATTCAGTTAGGCTTCTTTTGTTGTTCTTTTAAGCTATGAAAATTGGTGGTTTCTACTTTTTTATTCATATTTATGTATGTTGCAAACAGAAATGGTGATTAACTTGGAAAACTACTTACCGTGGGAGTGATTTCTTATAAACCTTCGCACCTTGGCAGCAACAGGAGGCCTGGTAAAAAGCCCACCTTTAGTTTATGGAAGTCACTTTCTTGACTAAGTTGGGCAACAGATTTGCACACAGTAGAGTAACTAGTAAGGTATTTTGTAAGTAAAAAGGCAGAACATGACTACTTGAATTTGGTGACTTATGATCTCTATTAATCCTAAAGTAACTGGTCGAGGTTCTGCCAGGTATAACTGATACTTTGTATCCCTTGTACAGTACATCATAAACCTGAATTACAAGTAATGAGCGACATTGTGTTAGTACTTAATCACGTTACAAAACTGCTATTACTACTGTAAACAGATTCGGTTTCCAGTTGGAAACTTCTTTCCTTTTAACTTGTTTTAACACGTTGTGAATTAATGTCTCAGTTGTTTTCAGAACTCTTGTCTCTCACAATAGGTTTTTTGTCATTAAAAGATGCTATTAAACAGTAGAACATTAAATCAAGAGAATAGGAACTTGTGTAAAACATGAAGTAAAAGGCATTAGAAATGTATTGTTATTAGAAGTAAATGATTGGTAAGTATTAGCAGTACCTTGTATATAATACTTAAACTGGTAGTTAAAATGGATGTTTTTTCTTCCCAAAGTCTTTTATTTCTTAATTTGGGTACTTTAGGGCTTGTTTCCTCTTCCTTAAGCACAGTTCCTTTCTTTTCCCCCTTCAGCATTGGGCTGGCTGTTGGGAAATGAGTAGCATAATTGTTCTTACATCACTTTCGATGCTGGAATCATTTAAATTGCACAAGTTCAGTTTTGTGCAACAGGTTATGCCTATAGCGCGCACACACATATGTATCCAAGGTACTCATTTGCGTGGCTAACATGGAAACAAGAAGGGCCCTGTTTTTCATAATACCTAATGTTCAAAGCACAGTTTATGTTGACTTGATAGTTGCAAATGATTTGTGCATCATCTGAATGGCCAACAGCCTGGTCAACAACAGAAGAGTATGGACATCATAGATTGTAGGGAAACGTTTAACTAATTTGACAACACCTGACACTCTCTGGAAAAAACATAGCTGTTGTCTTAACTGTGTTTCCACTAATCTCAGTTTTCTGCTCATTTTTGGTGCATGTTTAATTTCTGCAATAAAATTCCAGATCCATTCGGTGGTATCAGTAATTACCATCACTATGGGTATTTTTCACCTCTAGTACCCATCAGTCTCTGCACCAAATGAGACACAGTTGGTATTGTAATAATGTAAGCACATATTCAGCATATGCTGAATAAAGCAGAATCAATTCAGTATGAACCCACCCAATATTTGGAATTGATGAACTTGCACATATTTTAATGTAGGTCTTGGATGGAATTTGCTTTAAAACTGCTGTATTCCACCATCATTAATTTTACATAACTTGTCATTGTTGTCTCCTTTTGTTGGTACTAGTGGGTGAACTGAGCGTCGGGGACCTGTTCTGGTTAGAGAGCGACTTGGCCAAAAGGCTAATTTTCACACAACTTTGTTTCTTAAACGTCAGTGCTGAGGGAAGTAAGATTAAAAGATAGAAGCTTAGAACTATAAAGATATTTTTATTATGGTAAAAAATATTTTTGTAACGAACTCTAGAATGAAATCAATCTTGCATATGCTGACACTCATGAATCATCTGTTTCCTGTTCCAAACACTCCAGAACAGAGTTTGGACAGAAGTAGTAAATGAGGATTGAATTTTCCTTTCAATTTTATAAAATTACTAAAAATATGCTTCAGTTTCTGAAGATGCCCATTCTTGAGCAAGTATTAAGGAAAGCAGTAAAGAAATCTTTTTTTCTCAACTCCTGCTTGTGGAACTGAGGGATTTATTCAAGAACTCTTAATGTGAAACATAGACTAGTGTTGATCCCCTAGACAGATTACTCAATTTCTTCAGCCTTCCCACTTGGCTTCCTACCTTCTCCCACAGTATGCAAATAGAGACATAACACATCTCAACAAAATATCGCATCTTTCTGTGCTATGCCAATCTGCTCAGGTACTCAAGATCTCCCAGGCCTCTGCGATCAGAGGCAGGGTTCAAGGAGAAGAACTAACAGTGGTGAATTGGATGAGTGTTGAGTCAGGGATTACTTGAAAGAACTTGAGCCATACAAGACCACAGGATGAATCTGAGGGTGCTGAGATTGCTGTTTGATGCCACTGGAAGGCTTTTTTCTGTCATCTTTAAAAGACCAAAGAAATTGGGGAGGGGTCTCAATAAACTGTGGAAAGGCAAATGTTCCACAGTCTTCAAAAGAGGTGAAAGAACAAGCCATAGAATTACAGGCTGGTGCTCCTAGCTTTGGTCCCTGGAAATATTGTGGGCTGACTCCTTTTGGAACATATTTCTGTGCATGACAGTGACAAGATGATGATCGGGCACAGTCAGCACGGATTTATCAAGGTTAAATCATCCCTGACCTCATTGCCTTCTGTGATAAAATGTCTGGATTTGTGGATGAAGAAGGAGTGAGCAGTGGGTATAATTTACCTTGCTTTTAGTAAGGCTTTCATCACTGTCTCCCACAGCGTTCTTGTCATTCTAGCTAGAATGCTATGGTCTGGGTGGCTGGGCAGCCAGGTGGGTAAAAAGCTGGTTGCACATCAGGCTCAGAGGGTAATGATTAATGGGTTAATTGCTACTCAGTTGCCTGAAACAAGTTCGGTCCTGTTCTCCTTTGTCTTTATCAATGACCCAGATGGGAGGTGACCTGGTCCACATTCATTCAGATGGCAGCCGACACCAAACTAAGGGGACCAGTTGATGTGTTGAAGGGCAGGGCTTCCACGCAGAGGGACCTAGTCTGCAAGAATGAGCAGGCAGGAGGCTTATGAAATTAGGTAAAGATGAAGGGGAATAAAGAGCCCCTTGGAAAGATAGAGACTAAGGTCTGACTGGTTGGGGAACAGCTCTGCAGAAAAGGATTTGTGGGCCCTCGTGGACAGCAAGTTGAACATGAGCCAGGGGTGCAGCCTGGCCGAGAAGTTTATTGTGAAGTGATTATCTCTTTCAGCTTGGCACTTGTTAAACTAGATGTGGAGTATCCAGCTTTCGGCTGCCCAATACAAATGAAGATGTTGCAAGCAAGTTCCTCGGAGGGCTACCAAAGCGGTTAGTGGGCTGAAGCACAGGCCCTGTGATAAGAGGCTGAGGAGAAGTAGTTTAGATTGGAGAAGAGAACGCTTCGGGAGGACCTAATAGCAACCTTCCCATATTATGAGGTAGTTATTGACAAGAGGAACTGGGCTCTTTGCATGCTGCATGGTAGGAGGATGAGAAATAATGGATATAAATAGAAATGAGAGGTTCTAATTGAATGTAAAAAAACCTTGGAGTGTTCAAGATCTAACTGGATAAAGCCGTGAGCAAGTTAGTTTAATCTCATAGATGACCATGCCTGGAGTAGGAGGTTAAACCTAAATGATCTCTTGCTGTCCTTTACAACCTGAATTATTCTATCATAACTCTGGTTTGAAACACCAGTTGGCATAATGTATTATGTGCGCTTAGGTTTCTAGCCTAAATCTTGACTGAAGCTTTCCAGTTGTCCAGGTCTTGATAGTAACTCAAGATCTTTTGTTCTTCCATAGTCACTGGGCTTCCCATGTATGTTTAGTTTCAAAAACACTGCATAAAATATAGTAGTACTGAGTCGACTTTCAGAAAACCAAAGTATTGTACCCCACAACTACATTGAGTATACTGTCAGTGTAAAAACTGGAACCTGTCTGCTTTTGTCTCCGATATTACTGATGTGTCCTTGCTGGATGTACCAGTGCTGAGAAGGTATCAGCTGCCTAGGCTTATGCTGTCTGCATGTCAGCAGCTAGACTGTTCTGGCCTGCCAGTCAGTGGCACCAGTACTTGCCTTGTCTGTTAGAACTCAAATGAGAGTGTCAGGTGTGGCACTTGCTATTGTACTGTTGCTAGCACTATGTTCGTTTTCTTCATCAAGCATTCAGGCTTTCCAGGGAGGAGTCATAGTCTAGCTGCATTAGATCCACATCGACTTCTTGAAGGCTTATGTTGGACAGTATTCCCACAAATACAAAGTTATTTATAAAGGTATAATTGTTATCTTTCCAAATCCTAGGTTCAGGGCATAGATATTTTTGATTTTTTTTGTCTGCCGCCTTTTCACTGGCTTTGATTCTATTGCAGTTTTATTTTTAAATGTTGATTAGTTTCTTTACTAGATGCATTTTTCTGAAATTCTTTGTAATTTTAATGTTAACATCTATGTACAATTTTTTTGTGTTTCAAAGCACTGAACTAACTCTCATGACTATCATTTATTTTTAAATACGTCTCTGAGGGAGGAAGTTATTATGTTACAGATGGTAATGGTACATTTAAAATATTAATCAACATGTAGGCATATCTGTATGAGAGTTTGTGGTGAGCCTTATGTTGTCGCTTGATCTTATTTTAACTTCAAGAAGAGTGTTCAGTCTGCATGACGTTTCTGTAGCTGCTCTGCCTTTGGCTCACTGTTCAATTTCAATTCAGGTCAGACCGTCTTCATGTTAGCGTTTTCAGTAGTCTCGCTGTCCAAGTTTCCTGAGGGTTTTCTCTAGTCTTACAGTTTAACTTTGCAGAGTATAGTTAGCCATTTTATTTTCATCTACACTTTGTAGTTGTTCATGTACTGTCTGTTTAACCAATTTATAAAATGTATATCTATGATCAAATTTTAAAAGTTAAAGACCAGAATTTTTTAAAACTTTTTTATATTGGATGTAAATCTTACATGCTAAAAAACCCCATTACATCTTCTTAAAAATCTAAATTTTAACTCAGGGGTTTTTTTATTTTGTAGTTAACTGATTTAGCTAAGCTATCGCTACATTCTTTCTAGATGTTAGAAATAGATCTTTCTCAGCGCCTGTGAAGGCACACAATGCATCCAAGATGATAGCTTGTCCTATACCACAGCCAATAAACTTTAGACTTATTCTTGTCTAAATAATCAAATTTTCCCACTTCTTTTCAGCAAATTTTATTTTCTCCTTTCTAATTTCACAGCTTTCCTGTTCCAGTCTTTGCCATCTTCATCATGTTTTGCTGCTTCTGGGCAGTGTGGAAGATATGAACTGTGTTTAACTTGTAGCAAATGGGAAAAACCATGCTGAGTCTGACTCGCCTTTAAGTTCTGATCAGTTTTCTCATTTCATCCTGATACTACTAGAACAAGGATAGTGAAAGAAGCTCTTCTTTCAAAGCCTCTCATGGTGGGCTGACCTTGGTCAGCTGCCAGATGCTCACCAAGCTGTTCTCTTGTTCCCCCTTCTCAACAGTACAGGGGGGAGAAAGTAAGATGAAAAGGCTTGTGGTTGAGATAAAGACAGGGAGATGACTTAGCAGTTACTGTCATAGGCAAACCAGACTCAACTTGGGTAAAAGTAATTTAATTTTTTGCCACTTAAAAATAGAGTAGATTGGTGAAAAAAAGACAAAACTGAAAAACACTTCCCTGCCCGCCTTCTTCCCAGGCTCGACTTCACTCCTTCCTTCCAGACTCTTCTACCTGTCTGATGTGGGTGCAACTTCTGATCTCTTCTCACAGAGGCCACCCATTCAGGCCCCCACTACCAAAACCTTGCCANCAACTTGGGTAAAAGTAATTTAATTTTTTGCCACTTAAAAATAGAGTAGATTGGTGAAAAAAAGACAAAACTGAAAAACACTTCCCTGCCCGCCTTCTTCCCAGGCTCGACTTCACTCCTTCCTTCCAGACTCTTCTACCTGTCTGATGTGGGTGCAACTTCTGATCTCTTCTCACAGAGGCCACCCATTCAGGCCCCCACTACCAAAACCTTGCCACGTAAACCCAGTACACCTATGCATACCTGAGTGAGGGCTGTCATTGACTTTTGAGTATTCAAGTTTATTACAGAAGACTTGTGCATTGATAGATCATTACACATTTCAGCACTCTCTCATTACTTTCCAGATAATTAAAGTTCTCATGCTGTCATAAACACTTTCAAAATTCGTACAGTAAATATACAGCAAGCAATCTGATTATTTTTTAGCATCTTTCACCACTGATTTGGAATCCCCATTGATTCAGTTTCCGTATGACAATCTTGTAAAATGTTAGTTTGCTTAAGTACCTTGCAAGTATTATACCTTTCCTGATTTTATGCTTGAAAAGTCTTTATTTGGTCACTTGACATTCATTTATTTGTATGGATATCTTCAGCTTCCCAAATTTAGCTGGATTTGGAAACCCCAGTGTTGATCAGGAACTGCTGCCCTGATAATTTTTTTTTTTTCCTCCTGTATTATTTTTCCTCCTTATCTTCATATAAGTGTTGTTATCCTTTCTTGTGTGTCTGAATTTCCTTTGTGTTGATAGTCTTTAATTTGCTCAAGTGATAGGTTACTTGTGTTGTTGATACTTGTGTACCATTAGCACTCAGGTACAAACACACTGTTGCAGTTGCACCCTCCACTCTGGATATTGCCCATACCTGCCTGCACCTACTTAAATAGTGATGTCTCTCAGATCCTCTCAACAGTTCAGCTTAGTGAAGAAGTGAAGTCTTTTTAGTAAGAACTGATTCATTTATCTCAATTTGCAGGATATTTATTGCTGCATAATGATCAGAGTTATGCTAAGACAGTATCTGCAATTATTCATTGTTCAGGATTACCACTTACTAATTCAAAATGTTTTCCTCCAGCCACTCTGTAACAACAAATATCTTTACTGGGATTCCTGAGTTGAAGGGGATGATCCCCATAAAGGGATGACTTCCTAAAAGGGGAACTGCTGGTTTTATTGGCCTTTTGTATTACTTTGCTATTGTTTTATTCTCCGGGGCCTCAAAATTAAAAGCCAGTGACATAGGATCAGTAGTCTTCTGCAGAGGCCAGTATGCATATCATTTGTGCTTGACTACTACTATATGTAGACCTATCTGATGTTAGACAAAGACACCACTGCCACCATGTTTCATGTCAACAAATCAAGCGCAGAATCCCAGTCTCCCTTGTGAAGGGAGAATCAATATTGGAACTAATGCTTCTGACATCATATTTAAGTCAAACATCTATCTGCCAAGACTTTTGAGTGTCTTAAGTGATGTATATTGTTCTAGAAGAAACGGTCAGTGCCAAAGAAAGACACTGGTAGATATTTTGACATTGATATTTGTTTAATCAGTTTGAATATGTGAGGGCTATCATTCAAAGCAGAAGAGAGATTCACTCATCTGTAAGCAAATGATGTGTATGTAGGCATTAGCTTCCCTTTGATCTTGGTTTGGGATCTTACATTTCTGAGACTTGGAGTTGAGGGGTATATGGTACGTTGTGCCCTATACCACTTCCTAAATAATCTGTATTTGCATGCCTGTGTCCTATTCACTTGTATGCTATCTTATTATCACCTTTTTGCACTTTGAAATGAATGAAGGGGATAACTGGAACTGCCTGGTAACTGCAAAAAGGCAAATATCATACCCATCTTCAAGGTGGGCAAGAAAGATGATGCAGGGAACTATAGGTCAGTCAGCATAATCTCAGTCTCTGGAAGAGTTACATAGCAGATTCTTGTGTAAGCCGTGTACAAGCATGTGAAGGACAAGAAGGTGATTTGGAGCACCTTGCATAGTTTTACCAAGGGCAAATCCTGCCTGACCAACCTGATGACCTTCTGTGGTGAAATGACTGGCCTAGTGAATGAAGGGACTGCAATGGCTGTCTACCTGGACTTTAGCGAGGCCTTTGACATGGTGTCCCATAATCTGCACCAGATAAGTGCACTTGTAAGGGCTGCACTGCCAGGCTCAAAGGGTAGTCATCAGAACAAAATCTAACTGATGTCTGTTTACTAGCAGTGTGTTCTTCATGGACCATACTTGGGTCAATATTGTTCAATGTCTGTATTAAAGACTGGATAATAGGATGGAGTGCACTTTCAGCAGATTTGCAGATATCCCAATTGATATTCTGAAGGGCAGGACAGCTATTTGCAGGGACCTCAACAGGCTGGAAAAAATGGGATGATGGACACCTCACACATGTTCTGCACAGGTCCTGCACACAGAATAGGAAAACCCTATCCACTCAGGCTGGGACTGACTGTCTACAAAGCAGTTTTCCAATAAGGGACCTAGCTGTCCTGGTGGACACCAAAGCAAACAGATCAGCAGTATGCACTTGTGGTGAAGAAGGCTAACTGTATACTGTTCTGTATTAGCAAGAGTATAGTCAGCTGATTAAGGGGAGCAATCAGTCCTTCTGCTCCGCACTTGAGACCATATCTAAAGTACCATATCCAGTTTCTGGCTTTGCAGTACAAAATAGATCCTGATGTTCTGGAGTGATTCTAGCAGGTAGCGAAGATGATTAGCGGACTGGAGAATAAGGCATATGAGGAGAGTCTGAAAGAACTGATTTTGCTTAGTCCGGAGAAAAGGCTCAGGGAATCTTATTGTGGTCTTCAGCTACCTAATGAGAAGGTGTGAAGAAGATAGAGGCAGACTTCCTGGAGGTCTGCAGTAGAAGAGAAGGGGCAATGATCATGAGTTGCAACAAGGGAAGTTTATTCTTATTAGTCACAAGGAACAATATTTTCACCATAAGAACAATTAAATACTCTAAGAGGTTTACCAGCATCACCATAGAATCATAGAATGGTTTGGGTTGTAAGGGACCTTAAAGACCATCTAGTTCCAGTCCCACTGGCATGGGCAGGGACACCTCCCACTAAGACCAGGTTGCTCAAAGCCCCATCCAACCTGGCCTTGAACACTTCCAGGAATGGGGCATCCACACCTTCTCTGGGCAGCCCATTCCAGTGTCTCATCACACTCCTAGTAAAGAATGTCTTCCTTATGTCCAGTCTTACTCTACCCTCTTCCAGTTTAAAACCATTACCTCTCATCACTACATTCCCTGATAAAGAGTCCTTCCCCATCTTTCCTCTAGGTCCCCTTTAAAGTACTGGAAGGCCACTACAAGGTCTTGCTGGAGCCTTCTCTTCTCCAGGCTGAACCCCAACTCTCTCAACCTGTCCTCTGATGATCTTTGTGGTCCTCCTCTGGACTTGCTGCAACAGGTCCATGCCCTTCTTATGCTGGGGGCCCTAGAGATGGATGCAGTACTACAGGTGGGGTCTCACAAGAGCAGAGTAGAGGGGGAGACTCACCTCCCTCAACCTGCTGGCCACGCTTCTTTTGATGCAGCTCAGGATATGGGTGGCTTTCTGGGCTGTGAGTGCACATTGCTGCCTCACATTGAGCTTATCATCATCCAACACCCCCAAGTCCTTCTCCTCAGGGCTGCTCTCAATCTGTTCTCTGCCCAACGTGTGTTTGTGCTTGGGATTGCCCCGACCCAGGTGCAGGACCTTGCACTTGGCCTTGTTGAATTTCATGAGGTTTGCACAGACCCGCCTCTCGAGTGTGTCCAGGTCCCTCTGGATGGCATCCCTTCCCTGCTGTGTGTCAATTGCACCACACAGCTTGGTGTCATTAGCAAGCTTGCTGAGTGTGCACTCAGTCCCACTGTCCATGTCACCAACAAAGATGTTAAAAAGCACCAGTTTATGTCACTGGTTCAAGCCTATGCCAAACAGCTGGAAGCATAAAGTTGCCCAGTTACTGTTCGCTATTTATACTACCTAGTCAATTTAGACTGATCAGATTTAGTCCAGTAATGAAAAGGTGTCTTGAATGGTTTTTGGAGATGTTTCTCATAGGCACTTTTCCACACACATATCTTTTCTGTGCATCTTATGCTCTGCATTTACTGTAAAGGAATTAGAATTTAAATGTTCAGGACCTTGGAGTCATGGTTCAGGAAAATAAAGATTTCTTCTAAGTAGTACAAGCATGCCTGGTAATCTGGTATTCAGTTTCCCCACTGAAGAATATCTCATCTTTAACCTCAATACTTTTGGTAAGAAATTAACACAATTTTCAGGATAGTAAGTTTCACCCATGTGAAAACTGGGTCAAATACAACAATGTTTCTGTTACATTTTGCAGTTATAATGCTAGCAGCCAGGCTCCCATCCGCACAGCTGCTCCTGTCCCTGCTCCCTGCACCCACGGGATGGGAAGCAAATAAGGGAGAAAAGGGGCAAGAAAGCTCCAGGGTTGAAATAAAGACAGGGAAATCACTAACCAATTACTGTCATGAGTAAAAGAGACTTGACGTGGGAAATATAACTTAATTTATTGCAAATTAACATAAATATTTAATTACTTGGAAACAAAAAAAGGCAAATAATAAAACACTTGGGGAGGAATCATCCCTCCTCCTTTCCCAAGCTTCTCTCCAGACACCTCTCCTGCTGCCTGGTTACCACCACGTACACTCAGTCCCTTCAGCGAGGCAAATAGTGATGCAAGGGATTCGAGTCAGGATGTAGTAGTTTTTCTGCTGCTCCTTGTTTCTCACTTTTCCTTTGCTGTGGCAAAGGTCCTTCACAGGCTGCTATTCCTTTGGCAGTGTACCTGCTGCAGCATGGAGCATCTTCTCTTCTTCCTCTGAAATTGTTATTCTCTCATACCCTCTGTTGGTCCCTCCTCTTCTGGTGTTTTCTGCCCTTTCTTAAATGTGTTTTCGCTAAAGCACCCAACCCGTGGCTGATGGGTTCAGCTGTGTCCTGCAGTGGGTCTGTTGTGGAGCTGATGGAGCTGGGTGCCCAGCATGGGGCAGCCGCCCATTGCCAACACTGGGACACCCTGTACAGTTATGACTGGAATTTCATGTATTGTTCATTAGTTAGTAATATTCTGGAAATGTGGAAAAGGAAGTGCTGGGCTAAATGTTACCGCTAACTGATGACGAATACTTTACTATTAGAAGTTAATGTTGCCTTCTGCTTTCTTGCAATTCTACGAAACATTGGATTACTTCCTCGATCTAATGTGTTTTTGATGAACTACTTAGTAGGTGAACTTGCACAGGTTCTATTTCTAAAATACTTTTAATGCTTTTTGTCTGCTTGACTCAGACTACATAGCGGGGATTTCACTGCAAACAACATTGTGGTGATGAAGTCATGGAATAAGGTGATATGATCAAGCAAATATGAAAAGGCAGAATTTGGAACTGTATAAAGAATACAGAACTGAACTCTGAAAAGCAGCCTGGTACATCCCTGTGCTGGAAAATGAACTAATAATTAATTTATTTATTATCAATGAATGTAACGGAAATAATTTTTTTTTAATAAATACATTAAAATAAGATGAAAATGTCACGATAAGCCTGATCTGGATTTCTTTGTACCTTTCATGTTTGTGCTTAATGAAAACTTTGATGCTTTAGTAAGAAACTAATTGGTTTCTGATTTAATAAACATTATTTCTCTTTTTGTGCTAATGTTTTCTTTAATTGATTATAGAAATGGCCATATCCCAACTACAGAAACGCATTTAACCACTGTCATTGTTAGTCATCATCTTCTAATAGGCTGTTAAACATTCAGATGATGCATTATAAATTAAAAAAAAAAACCAAAAAAACCTTAGACAATTAGGCTAGCAGATACTATCTGTGTACTGGAGTTATTTTATCTTAGAAATTCTTGTTTTGTTATTACTTAAGTAGCTTATTATTCTTAAAGTTCTGTTGTGCATTAGCCTAGCGATACGTAGAAATGTTTATATGTAGCTTAAAAAGTCTAACCATTTTATCTTCATTTTGTGTTTAGGTAGAAATTGCTGTTACTGATTGCCATGAAACAATTTGGGTAAATTTCTGGTGTCATCTTATGACTATGTGCACCACAGATTTTATTTCACCTGATTTGGTGTTTTTTGTAATCTACTAGGGAATAATTCTATTTGATGTTTTTTGAGTCTTGTATTACAAAAAACAATGAATAGCTGTTCTATATTCATCTTTTCCATGCCATTTGTGATTTTATTGAGTCCATATAGAAACGGGGAAAGATCTGAGAAGCAGTTGCAGAATCTAGCTGATAAATTAAACACACGTAAAATGTTTACTTTGTAAGCAGTTAATTAACCAGTCTATAACTGAGCAAAATGAAGCATTTTCTAGGGGAAGGTACATCCATACTGAGAAACTGCTCTAAGGTATCTTGTGATCTAGGTGTTATATTATAGAATAATAGTGACTTTACTATAGTTACTTTCATTTTTGACAGTTTACCAGTATAAATGAAATCTTGTATCCCACCTGGAGTACTGCCTCCAGCTCTAGGGCCCCCAGAATAAGAAGGACGTTGACCTGTTGCAGCAAGTCCAGAGGAGGACCACAAAGATCATCAGAGGGCTGGAGCACCTCTGCTATGAAGACAGTCTGAGAGAGTTGGGGTTGTTCAGTCTGGAGAAGAGAAGGCTCCAGCAAGACCTTGTAGTGGCCTTCCAGTACTTTAAAGGGGACCTAGAGGAAAGATGGGGAAGGACTCTTTATCAGGGACTGTAGTGATAGGATGAGGGGTAATGATTTTAAACTAAGAGTAGATTTAGATTAGATACTAGAGAGTAGATTTAGGTTAGATATAGGGAAGAAATTCTTTACTGGGAGGGTGATGAGATGCCTTGTACTGGCCTTCCAGTACTTTAAAGGGGACCTACAGGAAAGATGGGGAAGGACTCTTTATCAGGGAATTGGGAGGGTGGTGAGACACTGGAACAGACTACCAAGAGAAGCTGTGGATGCCCCATTCCTGGAAGTGTTCAAGGCCAGGTTGGATGGGGCTTTGAGCAACCTGGTCTTAGTGGGAGGTGTCCCTGCCCATGCCAGTGGGACTGGAACTAGATGGTCTTTGAGGTCCCTTCCAACCCAAACCATTGTATGATATTTCGGTAGGCTGGGCAGCTTTGTGGTTTGAATCGAGAGAGATGTCTGAAATTTTTAAAGAAAAAAAACAATACCTCATTGGTAGAAAGTGACCATCCTGAAAATAAACAGTATACTACTGAGAATTGCTTTGGATCTTTAAAATTATCATAGAATCACAGAATACTGTGTTGGAAGGGACCTCAGGGATCAACTGGTCCAACCTTTCTTGGCAAAAGCATGGTCTAAACAAGATCGCCCAGCACCCTGTCCAGCTGAATCTTGAAAGTGTCCGATGATGGGGAATCCACTGCTTCCCTGGAGAGATTATTCCCATGGAGTGACTTGTACCCATTAGCCCTCGTCTTTTCCATGTGATTCCTTATAAAAAGGGAGACTGCATCTTCTTTGTAGCCACCGTTTAGATACTGGAACATGGTAATAAGGTCTCCCCTAAGCTTTCTTTTCTCAGGGCTGAACAAACCCACTTCTCTCAGCCATTCCTCATGTGGCAGGCTTCCCGGTCCTTTGATCATCTCAGTGGCCCTCCTCTGGACCTTCTCCAGCCTGTCCACACTGGTTTTTGTATAGCAGGAACCAAAACTGAACACTGTGTTCTAAATAATAGCCTGACAAGTGCTGAGTAGAGTGGGATAATGACTTCTTTATCTCTGCTGGTGATGCCCTTGTTGATGCCACCCAGCATCCTGTTGGCTTGCTTTGCCGTAGCAGCACACTGTTTGCTCATATTGAGTTTGTTGTCCACCAGGACCCCCAGGTCCCTTCCCAAGGAGCTGCTCCCCAGTTAGGTATATCCCAGCCTGTGCTGCATTCCTGGATTATGTTTTCCCAGGTGCAAGACCTTAGACTTGTCCTTGTTGAACTTCATAAGGTTCTTGTTAGCCCACTCTTCCAGCCTATCTGGGTCTTCCTGCAAGGTGGCTCTCCCTTCTGACTTCATCAGGGTACCCTTGATCCCATCATCCAGATCATTTATGAAGATATTAAGCAGCGTTGGGCCCAGTATTGATCCCTGGGGAACCCCACTTGTGACAGGTTGCTAGTTTGAAAAGGAGCCATCACTCTCTGGGTGCAGCTGGTCAGCAGTTCCCCACCCACCAACACAGACCATTTGTCTAGAGCATAATGCAATGCCATTTTCTCATGTGTTTTTCATGCCGGAGGCTTTGATGTCTTCCTTTCCTGCTCTCCAGAACTTTTGAAAGGGGTGTTCATTTTTCCTTTTCTGTCATTTCTAGAAAAAGCTGAGAAATTTGCATGATGAAATCCAGACTAGCTTTAATTGTCTTGCTTTTCAGTTTTACTTACAATTTCACCTGCAGCTATGTTAATGAGAAATTTCTGTAGAGAGCATTTGATTCAGTCAATAGCATTGAGCTGAAACTAGTCAAGGCCTGAACTGGCAGACTTAAATTTGGACTAGTACTGTCATCAGAGTTGGAAGGGTATTAATGTTTCTTTCAGGTTAACATGTTATATGCTAAAACTTGACAGCTTCCACTAAATTCTGCCTTGAATTTGGAGATGTTTTTTGAAAGCAAAGCTTATAATGCTTAAAACCTGTATTTTCTGAAGTGCAGCCCTTACGCTAGCTGATCGTTAAATGCTTAGAAGTAGCTAACTCGCAGGTCATATTGCAAGAAGTAAACCTTATTTAGCAAATAATTTTCACGTATTGTTTTAAGTCTCAAATATACAGAGAACTTAGTTCCTTGTTTAATCTCGTCATAGGCATATACGAGCTCTTAAAAAATAACAGTGACTTCTTATTTACTAAATGTTTCACAGCATTCATAATACCGATCAAGAATGTGAGGCTAGAAGTCTATTCTCTGCTCTATTATATTTGAATATTATTCAGCTACCTCTCAAGAGGTAACTCAGAGGCAACTTCGTGCATATACATTTCCCTTTATCTAGCTCCCACTGACATTAATTCTGTATTTCTTTAGCTTTAGGTATGAGTTTTGCTGTTCAGGACTTAAAAATTAAAAATCTTGTGTTAGGTTTGTCAGTAATGAAAAATTTCTGACCTGTGTGTCTCAATTTACTGCATAATGACATCAACCTTGAAGAGGTAAAATATTGTGGCAATTTATACTCAAAGGCAGCAAAAGTAAATGTGTGAGCTTCAAATACCATTAAGTGTTTACCAGCTCATTCACCAAGCCACAGTAAAAACTCAGTGGCTACATAGTCAGAGCAGAGGCTTTTTGAAGAATATTTGTTCATTATAGTCTAGAAAAGGGATTGATCTATTAGCCTGATGCTGGTATTTAATTGAAAAGGAGTGCTTCTTTCAGCAGTTGCCTCCATAATTACATTTAATTGCTGTTAAATAATGCTGCGTGCTGAAGCTTGATTTGAATTTCTAGCAGACACCCTTTTGCCTTTATGGATGTCTTTCTCTTGGAGGAACTCACCATGGTAGAGTGGTAGAATATAAGTTTTCATAACAACTTAATCAAAGTGTGTTCCACACATATGGATAAGTCAGAGCGCTCTTCAGGTCTTGATAAATATATGTACCCACTGGAAATGGCTTGGTGTACACCATTATGTTTTACTGGTGTTTCAGGGGCCTAACTGTGTTATTTTCACTTAGTGTTCATACCATTACTTTTAATTGCCGAATATGACTGAGTGACCTGAAAGTTAATGTTTCTTTAATGTCAACCTTGCTTTACCAGCTTGGTAGAAAATTAGAAGAGACATGCTTGTGAACAGCAGTAATCAACAGAAAAACATCAAAAAACCAGTGGACATGTAGGTAGTTATAACTGTTGATACTGAGGTCTATATTTCACATGCTTGGTACAGCTTTATGAATTCTACAGGTTTCAGAATATCCATGTGAATTTTAAATAAATATACAATTTAATTAGTGATGTGACACTGATTCCTACTACAGAACTAAACATTAAACAAAATGTACAATCTTTCCAGCTGTTACTTTCTTTCTCTGGTAAGTTAGAGATGAACTGACCACATGTTAAAGATTAGCTGCTGATGGGCAAGTGATCAGAAGCTTTCCTTCCTATCCTGACCTGTGTGTCTCTAAGCCAGTTAGACAACAGAAGAGAAATAGAGATGTGTGTTGAGCTGTGTGGCTTTTGAATGAGGTCGTTAGGGCTTGTGGTTTCCCCTGGGTTTGTGTGATTTGGCTGTGAATGGCATTTTTAGTTCACAAACAAATTAAATTTTGTTTCACTTTTTAATGTACAGGCATTTTCCTAACTTACCACTAAGTGGTAGTCTGAGTGGTAGGCTTTTCAGCTGGCACCTGCAATCTCAGGCAGCCTCAGTAACTGTACATTTCAGAACATCTATATGCAGACACTGATAATGTCCTTTTTTTCGAGTTTGTAGGTAGGGAGCATGCAGCTGCTGAAATTCAGGCACTAGCTTGCTGAGGTTAGAATTGAAGCTATGAGGATTTTTTTAAAACATAGAAATTAATAATAAAAAAATCCCGTCAACCAAGTGCTTAATCTCACAGAATCAGCTTGACTCAAAAATACCACAGGCAGTAATTCTAAGTTAGTGCTTATAAGCAAATGAGTCCCAGCAAAGTCTTCTTGTCATTTCTGTGGGTGGAAAAAATGGAATATTTCTTTAACTGCTACTTCCTTTGCATAAGCTGTGGAAGAAATAAAGCTTCATGCCTCATAGATGAGGTTAGGAGAAATTAAGGTTTTCAGTTCCTATCCTGGCTTAGAAAAAATGCCTGAGGTATACCTGCCTAATAGAAGGACTGAAAATTTAACATGTTGGAACAACATTTTCTTAAAAATAAATTTTCTCGAACAATATTGTTAAACTGCATATTTTTTTATTTTTATTTTTTATTCACTGTATAAGTGAGTTTTGTTTTTATATATGTGCATGTGAAACGAATGAAGAGTTAAAGAACTCTTAGAAATGATATATAGGAAAAGCAATAGATGGTGTAAAAAAACTAAGGAAGCAGTTACAAATGCCTTATCTGCATGGCATTACTCATAGCCATTACTGCTCTGAATGTGCATTCACTGGATAGATCAGCTTCCTTGGGTACAAACTGTCTCAGAAGAAATGTTCTGAACTTTTAAAAAGCAGTGTTTTTCTTCAGGGTCACAGTGATGGTGCGAGTCAGACCCTTCTCAGGATGGAACAATATTTTGTATGTGTTTTTAATTGCTTATTGCTTACTAATTAACTTCTTCCTCGTAGGATTTATGCAGAGGGAATATTCGCCTTTGATTTGTAAGCAGCTGTCTTGAGACCAATTTCATCCCATTTGCACTCTTAGGCTGGGCTGCCAGATTTTTAAAAAAGCTAGCAGTATGAAGTATGCAGTCCTCAAGAGCTCCTGTAAATAGCTGCGTAAAGCCTGGCCTGCCAGATTTCATTAAAGTTAGTCTACTGTGCCACAGTGCAAACTCAATTGGTTCATTTGCCATATGAAAACATTTCTTGAAAAGCAGTTTGGGAGGAGAAAGAGCAGCAAGGTCTTAGGCACACTATATTAATCTGTGACAAGAAGCCTTAAAATGTTAGTTGAAGGAAAGCAAAGATCTCTTCTGATTTGTTTTTAGAATGATTTCAATACTGTCAGCATTGAAGCTTGTATAGCTTTCCTTTTGCACTGCCTTATTTATGGGCACGTACATTCCTACAAATCCCAACATTGCTGATCATTATTCTAGCAAACTAATGTCTGGGTTTTTTTTTTTTTTCCCTTTCAGCTGTTGCCTGTTAGGTTGGTTAAACCTGTCTTTTGCTAAGCAGGTTTCTGTTTTCCATTGCATACAAGTTGGCTGGTGTTCGGAACAGATAAAGAGAAAAGGAAATGAGTTTGCCTGAGGGAGTGCAGAGGCCTTTGCAAAAGTAGGAGATGGTGCATTGAAAGATGTGGTACTATTGATCTTTGGTGAAAAGTACAGCATTGTTGTGGTCTAGAAAGCATAGATCTTTAGTAACTGATTTATTTTCCTAGTTTTTTGGGACTTAGGTATGCTGTTGCTAGGGTTTTATGAACATTTTACATGTAGTATTTTTGCTTCTTTTTGCTTGCATTGTTTTACTTTTAATCAAGATAAATTCTGAAGAAACACTGAGGTAGAAAAGTAACCGAATCTGAATACTCGGTATTCTAAAGTTCTGCCACTTCCATACTCTTTATAATCTGCGAGAATTCTTGGTGGTTTTTAAGATGGAGGCAGTTCTGCTATGTTATAGGCTTTTGTAATACAGGTCCATACATTAAAGCTTTAATTTATTACAATTACCTGGAATAGTTATTATTGAACAGAAATACGATGTGGTTAATATTATTACATATAAGTAGTACATAGAGGATTTGGCATTGTAGCTTGAATTACTGTATATATGAGCAAGACTGAAATTTTCATCTATCTCTGCACAAATACCATATGAATTATTTTCTATCTAAACAAACTAAAAGGAAAATTCTATTGGTGTATGTCAAAGCTTGAAATATATCTGAAGTGGCTAATTTGCTGGTTATGGCACAAGATATTAACGATAAATATTTGAGAGGAGCTGACTTCATCTACTGTTGTTACTAACACTGCTTTAAGTGGGAGCTTGGGCTAGGTTCTGATCAATTTTGTTATGGATGTGTAAAGTACAAAAGAAGTAGGTAGTGCATCTCTGAAGAACGCAGCTGATACATCTTTAGTGGCACAAGGCTGAGCAACAGCTTGCCTTGCATAGACTTTGCTTTTATGCTTTTTAGCTCGTTTTAAGTCATCCTTTCTCTTCCTTTCCTGTATGTCTCATTTCCTGAAGCTGACATATTTTAAATGGCATCCATTATGCCCTTACCCAGCAGGAGTGCCAAATACTTATGTTTTCTTGGAGGACTAGATCCCTGAGGAAATGTTTGGTTTACAAAGGCTTCAAGTCTAATGACTTTCAAGGAAGGGAGGAGAGACTATTTAATTATTTGCTGGACACATCCATCAGCTTTGGCTTTCAATCACAGTGTTCTTGAATGTTTGAGATCTACATTCAACCCTGGTTTCTCCTCCAACCCATAGACAAGTCTAGCATTGAGTCAGTCCTTTGATAGTCTCTCCATACAGTCTTGTTCCCAAGACTTGCTCACTTCCAGGGCGTCAAGAGAGGATCCCTTCCACCTTGAAAGACTTCAGCTCCATTTACAGCTGCTACAGAGAAAGGCTGATAGAAAGTACAAAACTGCTATTTTTGTCAAATAGCGGCTTCCCATTGCATGTGAGCTGCCTTCTGTTTCTAGACTCCCTGCTCTGGAGCACTGGGGTTTTCCTTTCACAAAAGACATAGATATTTCACCCAAGTTTCTTACTGTGTTTTTACATCTTTTATTTCAGTCATCTTGAATGAAGTGTTACAGGTGGTGTGCAGGTAGAAGACTGAACCTTCTCCAGTTCTGTTCTTGATGCTTTGGGTAGTGAGCTTGCTGCTTCAGCCATTGCTCTTTGAAGACCTTCATATCTCTTCCTGGATGCAGGCAAGTCCAAGAGGTGGATCATGAGAATATTACTGTGTGTTTGTGTCAGCTTATTCCTACCGGAGTCGATGACCTTATTAAATGATAAAGACCATTTTTTTGTGTCCTGGACTTGGGAGATTTCTGTATCCTGTATCATGTCTGTTTAGAATACTGATGGATCTGTTGTGGCAAGTGGTCAGTGAACCCTAGCTACAGCAAAGTCCATGCAGAGACCTGCCTTTTGCTCGCTCCTTCCATAGTGCTCTGACCTATTCTGCACATTTTCTTTAAATTGTGTGCTTTACCAGACAGTGCTAAAGCTGGCTTTTTCGCTGTGGAATATTCCTGCTTCCATATGGCCTTGAGTGGATCAGTGTGTTTAAATCTTGACACTGAAGTAAAAGTTGTTTTTTCACATCTGTCCTTGAATTATTTTGTTGCAGTGGTGAAATTAAAGGGAATTCACTAGGTTTACAAGTTGTACGAGTATGGATCATAAGATATGTGACATATGTGATGTGTTAGGAGTGGAGGGGGAAACCTCTCTTCTAGCATTATCCTGTGTAGGATTGTAAAACATATGAAGCTCTTCAGACCTGTTTATGCCTACCTTCAATTGCATCAGCTCAAAGCACTCCTGGATGATTCCCCTGCTCAGAAAGCTCCTCATAAATAAGCCCAAGCTGAAGGCTTGCTCTAGTGAAGCAGTTTTACATGTGGCAGATATGTTCTAGATATGTGGCAGTTTTAGATGTAGCAGTCTATTGCGTAGAGGAGCCAACCTTGTCTCCTACTTTAGCCTTTTTAATGTTGGGCAGACATTGCAGTGTATCTAAATGTCATCTTTTGATGATCTTTAGATGCAGGCTACCAGTTAGAACTCGGCCATTTGATCAGTTTGTGTTCTCTCATTGGCATGTTTTGAGCATTCATTGAGAAGCATCTGACTCATTTTGCCTCAGTCTCTGCCTCTCTTCAGTAGTCACTTTTGGTTAGTCATGTGTCTGGCTGAAATGCCTTTGTCTTGGATTCCTGTCTGCTGGACACTGAGAGTCATGTATATAACATCCTGCTTCTTTCTTGCCCTCCCTTTTAATGGAGCCCTCCTATCAGTCAGCAGAAGTACCATGCAGTCAGAATCACATTGTACATCCTGTAAAAGGATACTGCTTTTTACTGGTGTCAAAGAAACAGGCAATTTGACCTTCTGCCAGGTCAGGTCATATTATTTGGGGTTTTTGAGCTGCTAAAAATGCTTCTCCTGCATAAACGTGCTCAAGGCAAAAGAAGTTTGGAAAACACACCATGGGTTTCTCTCTGTCCTAAGGCATCAATTGTAGATGATGACTTAAGATGACTAAAACAGTTTCAGGAAATAAAGAGGATTCATATTCCTCCTCTTATAGCACTTGGAGGTTCACTAGGTTCTGACATATCTATAATTGGTTGGCAATCTGCTTGCAGGGAACACTAGCTATCCTAGTTGTGTGAGAAGACATTTTAAGTGATACATCATGCCTGAGGCATTCAGGATGCCGTTACTGGGTGCTTTTTTTCTTCTTCTTCTTTCTTTTTTTTTTTTTCCCTTTTTTTTTCTTCTCCCATTTGGTATCTAGGGAGGACCTGAGATCAGCCTCCTTGAGATCCAGGAGAATAATGTTGATTCTTCTGTTCCACAGCAAGTCTATTTCCAAGATTGTCTGGAGTTTGTCTGTTCTGTGGGTCTAACCAGCCAACATGTCTATATTCTGCAGGCGCCTAGAGGGTTGCAGAAGCTAATGTCGGTTGTGTGATACAATTTCAGCTGTATTAGCATAACTGAGGTACTCCTGGATTTGGAACCTTCATCTTTTGGTGCAGATGTCTTGACTGTTGCTTTTATGGACAGCTTTCCTTTTCAAGAACTTGGAGTGCAGGAAGTTGGAACATCTACATCTCTTAGTGTGCTTATTCAACGTTATAGTAGGATTGTCTCAATTCCAGAGAGGCTTCTTCTTTATGAGTGATAGGAAAGCATACATATGTTAGTGGTAATATGAAGAAGTAAGGTTTTCTGTGTGTTTCTGGACAGGTCTGTTATTCAGAAGGTCCTTGTTTTTATGATTTTAAAACCAATCTCAAGAACATTGTTCTGATAGCTTCATCCAAGTTCTTTTAACAGCCATTTTAGGACTTCAGTTTTCTTTCATTCTTGTGTAAAGATGTTCTTCATAGTATTTCTGACCAGCTCTCAGGAAATGTCAGTTTCCTGAACAGGTAAGTTCTTCCACGCGGTGTTTCGTGCTGGAAAACCTTCATTGTTATCACTACCCATTGGAAGATGTTTCTTCCAGCTCTCAATCTAGTCCATGCACGTTCTGTAAGAGTATGTAGTTGTCATTTGGATGCTCAGAGCAGTGTGCGAAGGGCTGAACACTACTTTAATTCCTATATAAAATAGTGTTCTGTTTGCCCATTTGTTACAGCCTGATCTGTAACTAAGCTACCTCTAAGACATGCTTCGAAAATGCTTTGTTAAAAGTTAAATAAATGTGAATAAATGTGATGTAACATCAATATAAATGGCTTATGGAAGAGTAACACACAGAATTAGAAGAGAAACCTTCTTCATCTATTTATGCTAAAGCTGAATCTCAAAACTCATCCACCCCACATCTTCTTCACCAAGACATCTAGCAGGTACATTGAAGACCTACCTCTTTGTGAGATTTGCTTCATTAGGTAGTTTGTGTGTATACCTGATGCCTCAGTTTGCATGCACTAAGCAGAAATTCATTTTGGTGTAGCATTAGTTTTTATAATTGATTGCTTTTTGGAGTTTTCTGTGTTGTCCAGACAGATTGCAGTTTTCCCTTTGCTGATTCTTTCATTCAGAACTTTATTTAGAACTTCTAAAGAAGTTCTGCTACTCTAACTAAAATAAGCACCATTCATTTTCTTGTGGATGTAAGTGTTGCTTTTTAGACCAGATATTGTCTCTTGTTCTGGATTGGTTGATCAACTGATTGAGTCAGTAAGAGATATTCCTCCCTATGTGTATTTTGGCGATTTAGCACCTGGTAAGTGTCTCCATGCCCTGAACTTAATTTTTTTATTTTTTTATTCAATATATTCATTAGCAAATGTATTTGATACAAGTATCTAAATAGCACTAACTGAATGTAGCTGATTACTGACTCTTGATTACTATCCAGACGGAATTCAGCTATGAAGTAACAGCAGTCTTGGAGTAAATAAATAACCTTTGATACTTTTCTTCTAAAGAAGTCATTGTTTTGGGCTGTTCCTTTGTGAATACCACAAGTCAGTGACACAAACCCACAACGGATCATGAAACAAGTATTAATAGTAGACTAACCATTTGAGGTTATGGTATTCTTCTCCTTATCAGTCCACAGGATTGGATATCTTAATAGGTGTTGTCTCAGCAGACAGGATTGTAGAAATTCAGGCACTTGAGAACTGATCCTCTTTTCCCCACTGCTTCGTTCCTTCAGTACACAGTGGAACTTCGTACATATCTGAAACCTGTAGCCCGTGTGGTTTGAGTTGCATTTTTTGTGGAGGATTATCTTTTACCTGTTTTCAAAATATCCCATTCATCCTTACCAAAGGCAGCATTACACAGCCTCCCTTCTGATGAGCTTCATCATCTTATTTATATATAACTTGTCCTTTTTGAAAACATGCCTTTTTTTGGTTGTTGTTTCTGTGATGGGAAGATTCTGGGTTTGACAGCTTCTCCTCAGAGTCTGTTCTTCTGGGTTACTATTTTAGGGCATGTTGTAACATGTAAAATTTCTAGTCTGGGGACAAACTCTCTCTGTAGCATTTCAGAGAAATTATCCTTTGGGACACCCACAGAGCTGCAAGTGGACTTCCATTCATACATTTGTTAAGCACAAATTGAAGCGTTCAGCCAACAGAAAAGCTTTTAACTGTCCGCAGTCTTTGGGTTCTCTGATAATCCATTCAATAGGCAGGTACTGCATGCAGTCACCTGTAGTGGGACGATATATATGGACAGTCATCTAAAGAAAACAGGAACGTTATGAATGGAGATTGAAATGTTCAGTCTGTATTTATGTTCTCCTCCTCTGTGTTTTACCTACCTCTATGGAGCTCTCATCTTATTTTTACAGTGTAGGATATCCATGCAGTTGAGGAGAAGGTGGTGGCCGGGAGGAGCATGGGGATCCTTCATAAAACAAGTGGTGGAAATGGAGGGATTGGATGTGTATTTATGAGGTTCCGTTAGGGTTAACAGTGTCTGCCTTGAGTCCCTTAGACAGTGCTTCAGTGCAAAAAATTACTAATAGTGATTAGTCATCTCTTAAACTTTAGATGCAGAGCTGTGTTGGCAAGGAGCATAAGAAAGTTCCTGTTAGTAAAAGGCATAGTTATTAAGTAAAAATTTGAGTATTGATACAGTTTTCCTGCCAAGGAGCAGCGGGGTGTTTTGGCCCTTACCTCTTCCTTGGTAGAGGAATCTTGAACTCGTGTCTTTATACTCATCAGACATTCAGCTGGGGTTCAGCTTTGAGAATTATGATGTTTCTTCTCTTAAACTGCCTGTAGACAGTTTTCTTGAATCATTCTTCTGTAAATAGATGGTAACATATGATGATTTGTCCATCTATTCTTACTGACCCCATTGTGTAGTTACTAGATTCATTGTAAGTAAAAGAGGGGTTACTGAATTCTCCCATGCAAGAGTATTAGGGACTAAGACTGAGGAGATTTCTTCAGGAAAGCTTCTACACCAGCCAGAACTGGGAAGTCCATTGTGAGGCTAATGTTTCTTGTTGATCTTCCAGTATAATCAAGCTCCTTGAAAAAAGAGGTAGGTTTTTTGGAAATACTGTTTTCATCCTTACTGGACCTACATAGGAACTTCTTTCAGTGCTTCTCATAAGAGTCCTTCTGTTCTTTAAGGAGCTTTATCTATGGTTTCTGGAGTTGATTTTGATACTAAAATCAAGAAACTCCTTTGAGTTATAGCCAGTCTTGCCACTGAGGAGTATTACTTATACATGGACAGTGTGCTTGTATTACAACTGCTTCTAAAATAGATGATAAGGCTGACGCATATGTATGTAGGACTTTGTTTCTTAAGGTTTGGTAGGTAAACAAGAACTGAGAGGATGTTGTAGTACCGTTTCTCATGTAAGCAGCTGCTTCTGGAGAGTCACCGTCTTTTAAATGTTTTAATTTTTTGAATTTTTTTTTTTTCCTATATCATTCTTTGCCAATGTATTTTTTCTACACTAATTTTTAGAAAAATGCTTTATTTAAAACTATTTCTAGTTTTATTATTTGTATCTTTGGAAAGGAAAAGCTTTCTTCATAAATTTCAGTTTTGCCTTCTGAACTCTACTATGGAAGTGAATAAATGGATTCAGTAGATCAATGGAGTCATTGGTTCAGCTTCGGATTCTTTACTCAGCTGTTATGTCTTTATTTTACATAATTAAATGAACCATCTGTTGGTTGCGAGGGGTCAAGATTCCTGTGTTAGTTTTTCTTAAGAAATAAAGGGTAATTTTTCTGTCAGACTAATTTTGTGTAATTGTATTTTTTTCTCCTAAAATCACTTACCAAGAATATTTACTTTTTAATTTAAGACACTGTAGCAACATAGTTGTTTATTTTTAGTGACTCACTGTTCGTGATATATTCCTGTCACTGAAAATGTCTTTTAGAGCAGGCAAACCAATAAAAAGTCGAAACTCCTTGAAACTTTTCATTGAAAACCGTAAATGCAGTTGGTTAAGACAAGTGTTTATTTTTCAAACTGTGGTCCCTAATACAGATTTTGCTATGAGGAAAGAGAGAAATAAGAGAATCCATAAATGTCTTAGTCTTTTTTGAGATTTGAATCACATTTCTCATTTATTTTAGTAGCATTAGTATGTAGCCAAAGCTTTTGTTTGAGGCGAATAAATACAGTTGCTTTTATGTAATAGAGGCAAGATATGGGGCATCTTCTTTATTACCTGGCTGTGGATGTTGGGTGTGGGAAACTGAGGGGGCCAGCAAGGCTACCAGAGAAGTGGTGTGCACAGAAGCCTGCATCACGGGAAATCTTGGCCTGAGTGAAGTTGCTGGTGAGTCACTGCCAGTCCTAGCAGTTGAGAAGCACAGGAAGGTTATTGTATCACGCCACTGCCTGGTGTCAACAGTGAGTCATAGATACTTCTGCTGCAAGGAGAATGATGCAAATAGATTTTGAGGGTTAAATTCTTCCTCAAAATAATTTATTAAATGTTCCAGTAAGGCTATCGGACTGTCTTCTGGGAAAATCAAGGTATGTTTAGTGTCTAGGTGCCATTATACCTAAGTATTATTTCATTATTACATCAGCAATACACAGATTTCTTTAGAGGAATTTTTTTATTTTTCAGAAGAGAATACAGAAAGAAACCTCATATTAGCAACAACCTTGAACTATTGTATTTGCTTTAAAGTAGGTACTAGAAATTGTAATAAAGTTGTTCTACTCATATCTGTGTTACTGTAGTACAACTTTTTTGGGGTACAATAAAGTATTCTGATGAGCTGTATGACAATACCTTCCCCTTTTTTGAGGGGAAAAATTGTCTCCAAGGAGAAGCTGATTACCACAGCAAGGCTGGTGGAGAAATAAAACATCGTTCTAGATTAAATGATGTAGCCAAAAGAAGAGCAAGCAAAGTTTTGGACTCAAACCCTGTTTTTTTTTATGGAAGGAAAAGGGACAGAAACAGCAACTTTCAAGTTGAGAACAAATTGAGAAATTTTGCACTGAGTAATGCTACTCAGTTTCAGTAGAAAAAATTCTTGCTGGAAGCTCTTGATAAGGGGGGGAGGGGATATTATGGAGGGAGTTCATTACAGTAACTGATTCCTGTGAGAGAATTGTCTGGGATAGTGAAGAGATAGCTGTGGGCATGACAGGGGGAAAAATATAATATGCAGTAAACCAATACTGAGTTTTAAAAATCATAGACTAGATAAATATATTGGTTTTGAAGTACATAATCAAGATTAATTCACTGTATTTGTTATTTGCTTCTATGTAGTTTCAAAGATTTACTACAAACCCAGCAAAGCCTAAAGAAGGACTGCTATGCTGAAAGCATTTTTTTGTTTTGGTATTGTTTTACCATTTTTTGGTAGAGTTACCACCTCTCCATACAAATCTAGTGCTCAGACCTTTAGACCATGAGAAGAGTAATGCTTTCATGAAAGCCTTTATTCATTCATTATTTATTGCTCTCAATCCTTTTTGGCTTTAACAGTTTGATTCAGTATTTATATTGTGGTTGTGTTTAAGGGTTGGTGTTGTATTATTCTGGTTGTTAACACCAGCACATATATCATCAAAATGACAGTTGCTGCATGATAATCTATGTTTGAGGAAAGCGATGGTGGGGAAAGTGATGTGATCGTGATTTTTGACTGTAAGAAATATGATTGCATCATTTGCTTAGCTGCTCTCCAGAGCTTTTTTTAAAACTTATTTTATTTTAATCTTGATTAAGGAAAAGTTATGTTTGTATGTTTTTAGTCCCCTATTATATATATTCCATTTCTCTGACAGTAGCTGCAGTTTGAGTTTGTAAATCACTCTTTGCTAGTTCAAATAGTGATTATTTGTTTTTCATCTTTTTTTCACCTAATCTGCGTAATTTACCATTTGAAGGCGTTTAATAACTGGCTGTTTTTTCAACTCCTATGACTTAGATGAAAAGAGAGTAACTGCCACTGATTTTTTTTTTCCTTGAATTGTTCATTGTAGGTTAATCAAGAGGAGCTGCTCTGTTCTTTTCTTGCAAAACTAATCAAATAATGTGGTTTTATTTTTAGAGTACTATATCATGTTAACAGGTATCCTTTTACATTTATTGAATGTTGTATATCAGGATTTTTAATGAGGTTTTTCTCACAAAGCAAAATCAGAATTAAAAAACCAAACAAATTACTAACTGTGACCAAAAAAAAACAACCCCCAAACCATGACAGCAGTGGAATGCTGAACTTCAAAAGTGACTTTTATTTTGTGATGTAGGGATGCAGATGACTATGCTATGTTAAAAAAAATGCTATGACTAAGGTAGGTAATCTATGAAATTTAAAATATAGACATAAAAGTTGTTCTTTTGTGAAAATTGGATAAATTGAAACAAATGCTAGAAAAAGATAAAATTGTATAAGTCTTTTGTGTGCATAGCTAGAAACAGAGAGACAGATTTGGGGGCGTGATGGATTTCTGCTTTCCATTTGTTGGACTGGTGATAAAGAATTTGGGGCACTTCATTTTGGTCCTGAGTTTGTAAATTGTCTGCTGACATTCTCTGTGGCAAAAGTATCTCAAAGCAGTGTTACTAACAGACTGTTTTAATGATGAGTATAACATATGTTAATGTTAGGTGAAATCTAAAAGAAATGCAAGGATTAGGAAATTCAGGTTTGTGGGGTAGTTTAGTAATATGTTCAGGGTTTCTCTGTTGATTAGGTGTACAAGTCTTCTGTCTAGTAAAGCTCACCTGGGCATCCATTTGAGTGAAAAAAAGCTAGACTCTGCTACATTTAACTTCTATTTAACTTTTGGTCTGTTTCCTGACTAATGAGTACTGTCTGCAAAAGCTACAAGAAAGGGGTGTGGGGGAAAGAGGGGCATATGGGATTTTTTCTCAGGGAAAGCACAGCAAATTTTTTTAAAGTGTGCCTTAAACTTTGCATTTAGATAAGCATTGCCACTGGCCGTTTAGTCTTGCACTGAGATGGATTGGAAGGAGGGTATCCCAGAACATATGCAACAGATGAGGAGAATTTGGGGCTTCAGAAGCCACCTTGTTCTGTTTCCCTGAAATAAAATGCATAACACTAGACAAATGAGCTTTCCAGATTTTCAATGCTACGCACCCTTTTCAATTTTTTTTTTTTTTTTAAGTTCTGAATTAACAGACTGTTAGGAAACATGTAACTCTGTTTCAGATAATATCTGTGTTCAGACACTTGTGCCATGCTTAAGCTCTTGCTAGAGTTGGTAGATTGATGGCTCAAACTCACAACAGGGAATTCCTTTCTCCTTTCTGTCTTGACAGTTGTTCATACGGATATATCAACAGATTAAGATGCTTCTCTGAATAATTTTTAAAGGCAGAGCACTTGGTTACAAGATGATTTGCATAAATGCACTTGAACCAGAACCAAAAGACTGTATTGTACAGCATTTCTATCCATTTTATCTCTATTTTTGCAGATCTTGAACAGTTATGTGTTCTCAGTTTGGTATATAAGGAAGCCAGGGAGTTCAGTCATTGCTTTGCAAGAAGTCTAACAGCATGACATACTGCTTGAATGACCATGTAGTAATGATTCATCAGTAAGTAGTTCTTGAAAAGATTTATTAAGAGCCAGTATTCGTTCAGTGAGAGACGTACCCTAAATGATTTTACCAACACAGTCTATATCTACTGTCCATTTTGATCGATGGGCAATGCAAGACTATTCTGTGTTAGTTTTATATTCATTACAATGAACTCAGATCTCTTTTATGTTCTTCTGTCTATTCCCTTGATGCCTAGAGTGATGTGCAAGGTTAGACAGGACAGTATTTCACTGACAGGACTGCTTTCACTGACACAAGTTGTTTTAGCTGCCAGTTGTATTGCAGATACACATTTTAGCTTGTCTGGTTCACATTATAATCATTTCTGATGTATACTAAGAACCTAACTTACTTCACCTGATGGCTTGAGTGTTGGGTGACTGTGCACTGCTGCCAGGGGTAATTGCTTCTTGCTTTGAAAATTCTCATAACTAGCAGAAAAACGTCTGTGGGGAAGAACCACTCTTACAAATGGAAACTGTTCTGTTTAGGTATTTTCATCACATTCTAGGATTCAGTTAAGATTTTCATAATGAAAATCCTTGACTTTGTGCTTCCCAAGCATCATGTAAGCCTAGCATCTATCACTATCACGGTACATCTAGCAGAAATTTAAATGCCTCCTATTCGGTTAGGTTGTGCTAGGACTCCTCATTTCCAGAGCTATCCAAGTTCCTCTTCATTCTTTCCTGTCACTTATCTATTGAACTCCCTCAAGAGGGGGTATTGCGTTGCCTCATAAAGGTCACAGAAAGCTCGTTTAGAACTTAGTGTAATGTGCTGTGTCCTGCTTTGCTGTTAACGGTACTGCTATCGTTTCAGCATGAGGGTTAAGTGCCAGAACATTTTGATCAGAGGTTTTTTATATGTTCTTTCACAGGACAATGATTACTGCAGCCATATTCTAAATTTATCCTGAAATTCCAGTAACGCATTTGATCTGCCTGTCTTCCGAAAACTATACTCAGCATAAGAGACTTGATGTAGCCAGGAGAAAAAGATTTTCAAGTCTGTTCCTTTGTGAGTGTAGCCAATATTTCATGGCACAGAGCGGAGAAGATAACATGTATAGTGTCAAAAAGTCACAGGTCTGAAAAGGCTTAGTGGAGTCTCGCTGGTGGTTGCTGCTATTGTAAGGTTTGTTAAAAATGGATTTCTATTTTCTTCCTCCTTACGTTTCAAAGAAAATGAGAAAAGTTATGAAGATGGAAGGGATGCGTATCTTCCATTTGGCAAGAACTTTACTTGCTTGTGAGAACTTCAAGCCCTAATCTTGCAAGATAGGCTTAAAATGATTGCTGACAATTGTGGCTGACTGCTGTGCATTGATAACTCTAAAAAAGCCCATGCTTCTAACTTCAAGAAGGGACAATGATTGAGGGTTCTTTTTTTCTGTATATAGCAGTGCACCGATTGTAGTCCTCTCCGGTGGCTGATGATGTACCAGGGCACTGCTGTTGTTTCAGCTATCCTGTTAAGCCTCTAGGATTTTGTGCCAATTGAGTATGAAACTCTGCAGTTGTTCCTTATTGTGGCTTAAAACAAGAAAACCACGTGCAAATGCTTTTCCAGGAAACTTGTTTTATTTTCCCTGAAGAATTGATGACATGGCAAATGTGAGAAGATGCAATGCTTAAAATTATATATGGGATAGAAAGCAGTTAGGAAGTCATATTGGAGAGACTATGAACAAGTAAAGGAAGAATGAAAGTGTTACCATGACATAGCCAATTAGTCCCATCTGCTTGTAAAACAGTGGGATGAGGTGTTGGGCATACAGGGCCTCCACACTCTGTAGTCACCTCCCTAAGATGACTTTTTCCTTGCAAGTTTACCATCTAATCAGCACAAGGAAAATTATAAGCAGGCTGTCAAAGCCTCATTCTGCACATGATCTGTACAGCTGACAGGCAGCAGCTAGTTTTTGCTGTTGGTTCTCTCTCTATCTTGGTTGAACATTGTGCAAAGACTCCATTGGCAAGAACTTTCCTTGTGTCACAGTACACCCATATGTTGTTTATAAGATCCTGAATGTCACGTGTTCTATTTGACAGGATCAAGTCTTCCGTGCAGTCTTCTCACATTTATAGCCATTTCTGGTCATCTGATGTTTTCCTTGCTCAAGAAAATGTCTTAAAAAAGCCAACAAACAAAATGTCAGTAAATTTCAGTGTTTTCAGATGGTGGCTGGTGAGCCACTGTCCAGATTTTATAGTTCAGTGTGATGGGGCTAGCAAATAATTTGTTTCTTCAGCTGAGCAGCCGAATATTGGGCTTTTGGTATCTTATCTGGACAGTAATTCAATTTCTGGAGGCACAAGTTTGGAAAGATCACGTACTGCCATGGTCATCAATCCATAGTCTGAGAATCGGGGAGCTCATGGTATCTTCCACTGTTGCTTGCAGGTGAAGGATGCCACTGTGCTGCATTCCAGATTAACAGGAAGAACAAATTATTGTATTGCTGTGGGCAAACAGAAGTTGAAAAGCTTACTGTTTTATATTAAAACTAGTTCTTTGAAGTATTACCAATTTATGTATCACAGCCTACCTTGTAATGGTTTCTTAAGTCCTCAGCAGTCACGAGCTTGAGGTATTCAAAAAACCTTAAAGACCAGGCCTACCTTACATGAGAGGTATAGGGTTTATGCATACAGATGCAGTTATTACAGATATTTCAGTTAAAATATTCTTGTGGGATCCATGCACATGTGCATTGAGATTTATACTGTAATCTTTCCAAACCAACCAGTATAGAAGAAGGTTTACATTGTGGGGAGGTGGGGGGGGGGNGGAGGGTCATGTGAATAAAATAGTCAACGGCTTTCCTGTGCATTGATTTTTCATGTAGTACTCTTCCATTATCAATCGTCAGCTATTTTTCCTTTTTAGAGCATAGCGTTGATGTATGCTCATATCGTGGAAAATACTGAATGCAAGATCAAAGGTTGTGTAGCAGAGCACCTCTTATCTTGGATTGATTCCTTGCATCAGCTAATAGAAAGATATATTTGCTAACCTCCCTAATAGAGGTGACTAATAAGAATATGTTTTTGCAGAGAAGCTCCTAATCTATTAACAAAATGTTAATAGAGTCGTGTTTCATAGAGATGTTAATTATTTGAAAATACTGGACATTTCTACTTATGTAAATGTTAAAATTCTCTTTTCCTCAAGTACCACAATAATTTCTAATTACTGTCATGGGATGAGAGGTTCACAATAGCAGAATTTGGCACTTAAGCGCCTATTCCACAGGTGCAATGTGTAGAAGTAATCTATACTGTGGATGACATTAGGTAAATGTGTTGTATAGACATGCAAAATCATGTAAGATCGAATTCTACAAGTTCTATGATGGCTGGCCTGAATATAGATCAGTCTGATGTTTGTATGTTAGCTTTTTTTTGCAGAAACCTCTTACATGTGGACCCATTTTATCAAAACAATTTGTGACAAAACAAGTTTGTTTGACAGATGGGGGAGACTGAATTATCTTACTGCACTGTGTGAAACTGCATATATGCAAGGACTCTTTGTTTCTTTAGCAGCATAGGAGCAAATAATCAAAGCTCGTATTTGTATATAAATAAAACATGATATTTAAGTAGTGTAATGCTAACCCAATTTGGACAGCCTAGCAGGAAATAGAGGTTAAAATCAGTATGGAAATTGGCAGTTCTGATGAGAAATTCTGAACGTTTACCCGAATCCCAAAATGCGTGTTCTCAAGAAAGCTGAGGGGCACTTAAAAGAATCCAGTTTCTGCACTCTAGGATCATAGCATGCTGACGCTCAAAGCGTGTGAAAAGTAGATGCTAGGAAGATTTGCATGAGGAAAAGTTTTTGAAGTAAGCTAAACTACTAATGCAGATGCACCTTTTGAAATTTGGATACATGGTAGTTGGGACTAACTGGTATGACTTCAGAAATAATTTTCCTTTGTCTTCTATTGCCTACTAGATCATTTGTGATACCTGCTGTAGAGCTGAAATTGGTGCATCCCTTAGGAAGCTAGATGACTGTTAGAATTATATTCATAGTTCAAAATCTGATGGATAAACTGATGTTTTTCAGAAGTTTGCTAAGTTTGCCTATGCTTAATCAGAATTTTTATTCTTATCACACAGGTGAGTCCACAAATTTCTTCAGAACAAGTTATATCTTTACTGTGCATCAGGTATTCTTTGCCTGCTGGTATTATGTGCCTGCTAGTAACAGATGAGAAAGCCTGTCTTGCAGGGGTAAAAGGATTCTAGGACAAGAGTTAGGGCTCATTGACAGAGCTGTAAATTAGATTTGAAGAGGGACGGGGAGGTAACTGAGCTCACTAGAGGGGCACCTGGGGATAGTAGCCTGGCACTTGTAGGGCAGCGTGCTAGTATTTTTGAGATTCAGAAGGCCTCCCGCTCCTTAAGGGCAAAAACTACATGCCCAGCTGCCTCTCTGAAATGCTTATATGCCAATGCATGCAAACAAATGGGAAGAACTGGAGATGTGTGTGCCATCATAGGGCCATGATCTCATCTTTCGTGTGAGGAAAGGCTGAGGGAGTTGGGTCTTTTTAGTCTGAAGAGGCGCAGACTGAGGGGGGATCTCATCAATGCTTACAAATACTTAAAGGGAGGGCGCCAGGAGGAGGGGGCCAGTCTTTTTTCAGTGGTCCCCAGTGATAGGACAAGAAGTAACGGGCACAAACTTGAATATAGAAAGTTCCATCTGAACATGAGGAGGAACTTCTTTCCTTTGAGGGTGGCAGAGCACTGGAACAGGCTGCCCAGAGAGGAGGAGGAGACTCCGACAGTGGAGACATACCAAACGTGCCTGGACACCACCCTGTGCAACCTGCTGTAGGTGGACCTGCTCTGGCAGGGGGGTTGGACCAGATGATTTCCAGAGGTCCCTTCCAACCCCTAACATTCTATGATTCTATAGAAGCTGCCCCTATACATGCTTTATTCCTTGAAAATATAAATAGCTTGCTTTTTTCTTTGTGAGATAAGCTGCTTCTTGTATGTAAAATCTTTCACGTGGACATTTAGCACTGAATAACTGGTGTACTGCATTTATTTTGTTTTACCTTTCAGCCTTTTTTATGGGGGCACCTGTACATTTAGTATGAGGCGATTGCATTGCAGTTTTGGTTCTTCTCTGGATACAGGTTTATTAGGTTTGTGATCTGCTTACTTTTGGACTTAAAATTAATTCCTGCTGGGTTGCTTCTGGGATTTTTTTTACGTGCAGACAGGGGTGAAGGAATTAGGCTGCTGCACACTGCCCCCTTAAACCAAGTGAGTCATTTTGTGTGAGTCTAGTTCAGCTGACAAATGTGTTACCAACAACTTAAGCTCTTTATCTATAGTGTTTTTTTACCATCTTGCCCTTCTGCTGTCTCAGAGATAATGTAATGTATGGTTGTCTTTAAAATACAAGTCTCTTTCTTTGACTCTCACAAATTAAATCTTATTAAAATCATAGCTGTATTTTCTATCTAAGCTAAACGTTATAAAAATCACCCACTCATTTCCATTTAAATAAGGATTTTGAACCCCCTGATCCATTTTACAGGGAATATGTAGCATTTCTGGAATCAGCAAGTTCTGTTTCATCACAGCCCTGCTGGACACCTGACATTAGCCCTTTTTTCAGTTTCTTTGCGTGGGCTGCAGCTGAATGTCAGCAGGGACTCCCTCAGACAGCCAGGCTTTTGCTTCTGTGGTGCATTCAGCAGAATCTATTTCCCAGAAACTCTGCCAAAACGTTAACTCTTTGAGAATGGGAGAGAATGATTTCCTATAGTGACCAGTCCCATTCTAGCATTTGGCAGGTAATCTCTTTTGAGCTTAATGTGGTTCATCCTCTTACAAATGTTTGAAATGCTTTCATTGTGAAGATCATGAGAGAAGTCATCATAATGCAAAAGTTTGTGATTGTGCATGCAGATTTGCTGGCATGAAAAGCACCTGTAAGTTGTGTTGCTTTCTGGTACTCTACAGTTGAGGGTGGACCTTACTGAATTATCCTTCTGACATAAAATATATAGTAATTATTGTATCTTTTCTTTCCAGAGTAGTAGCGTTGTAGTCATGATGATCTAAATACAAAAGTAAAGCAGTGTTTGTAGGTACTACTAGTACATCTATTTCAGACTTGGAAGGACTTTTGCAGCTGAAACCTTGTTTCTTTTTCCCAAATTTAAAAGTAGTTGGCTGAATAAGAGATTAGCTGTAAACTGGCATAGAAAAAACCCTAGTTTCTGGTCAATTAACACATTACAGCTGTCTTTTTTTTTATTTTTTGTTTTTTCTTTATCCCTGGGTTGGATCCTAAAAAATAAATATGTGATATGTTACAAAAAATGCAAACCCGTCCTATGTCTTTCCAGGCACTAACTGTTTTCTACATGAAGAACAGCTTGATCACTGAGTAGATTTGCAGAAAACTGCCAAATACATGTACATCATAGAGCTGTTATTCAGTACAGGATGTACTGGTGTTGTGGGTTAACAGTAGATGTAATTAGGAAATTCTCAGTAGCTAAGTTTGTCAATAATTTTTTTATGAGAAACTTGTATTGAATCTACTGATTTCAGCCAAACTTTTGTTAGGAAAAAATTTCTTTCCTCTGGAGTGGAATTTCTGATTAAAAATTAGAGAAAAGTGAGATGAGATCAACCCCTGAGCAGGAAATATAGGTATGCTCACTGGGAGATGCCAAGGGGCCTGTTGGCTAATTCTGACAAAGACCTTGAGATGAGATTATTCTTCCCTTTATGGCACTGAGACGTGAGAGGTGTAGGTTTGAATTCTTAAGTCAATCAGTACTGAGATATTTATACAAAGCAGAATCTCTGTCAGTCCATTCTGTAGGAATATCTTGTTAGAGATCCACACAAGAACAGCTTATTGTCTACTGACTGGAGCCTCATTTTAGGATGCATGAAGATGATGAGTAAGAGCTTGAACCGTTGTCTCCCAGGCTGAAGCTCTTCTAATGCACCATTAAGTGTTGTAGCAGGACCTCTCTTTTTCTGCCAGTCCTTAGTATCACCTCATACTCTCTTGCTCATGAATATGAGAGTCTTCAATGTTCTCCCAGTGTAAAAGGAGAATTATTTTTTTTAAGCCGTTGAGTTTTGCACAATGTAACAATGCTTTTCACCTCATCATGGCACATATCTGTGACAAGGTGTCATATAACTGCATGTTATGTTTTCCCTTATTGCTGGGTTCTTCTCTTCATTTTTCCTGATTGTTGACAGGGATCTCTTGACCATTAAACAAAATTAAAATTATTTTCCCTGGTTAACCTACTTAGAATTTAAAACCAAGAGATTAAGGAAAACTTAACTACAGAAGTGTTCGGTGCCTAGGTGCCTTGCCTCTGTTGCAGAACTTACAGTTCTAATTTAGGCATTTAGACTTCTTTAATAAAGTATGGCATGAGTTATGTATCTGATTACGGTAGTTGCAAAGACAGTATCCACAGTGTGAGTAGCCTAAATCAGCAAACCAAAAACAAATGGACAAATGCGTATTGGAATCTTAAACACCATAGCTTGGTAGGTCAGGCTCTGTCTTGCAGAGATGAGTGTGGAAATCGTTGCTTTAAAAAGCATGTCACAATTGAATCCTTTATTTCAAAATCATGCTAGTAGCAATGGCTGCCTCCTTTTAATGTAAAACTTAGGGTTAGAATACAGGCCTTGGCTGTAGAGTATCAATTAAATTCCCTTTTACATCAGAGTATGTTAAAATGCACATCCCCCTCTTCCTTTGGAATGGTAAGATGATAAACATTTAAGTTCATTGGAACTACTGCTATTCAGGTCCTTCTGTTCTTATGTGTTCTACCAATTAGAACAAGAAGCCGTGCTCTCTTCGGTATTTTCTGTCAGGCCTACTGGATCTTTAAATATTTCATGCAAAATCGAAAAGCTTCAACAGGGAGAGATGAAAAGAGCTGCCTGCAGCAAGGTTCCCAAACTCACCAGTATAGCAATAGGAATGTTGCGTTATCCTGAGACTGCAACAACAGGACTGCTTTGTTAACCAAATATAAGGAACTTCTGTATCATTAGCTGTAGTCATACTGTAGATCGGAAACTCATCTAACCAATCTGCCAAGGTATGGGAAATGTGAATTTGAATCCTGTTAGTTGGAGGCAAAGATTCCCCTACTTACAGATGTAAATTTTTTGCTGCTGGATGAAAGGCAAATTCTGTCCCTGTGTAGAGCCCCGTTAACAAACTTCAAGTTGCCCTGTGGAAGTAATACAGGCAGAGGAACACCTGGTAAGAGGTTGTGTTTGCACCTTGCCCTTCTAGGATTTCCATTTGAGGTGGGCCTGAAGGGATTTAGCTTTGTCAAGAGAAAAGTCCGTTAGGCATAAGCAGCAAGAGACTTGCTAAAGAACTGTGCTCACAAAAATATCTTTGTGATTTGCAGGTGTAGTTATAATTTTTAGTGAGGCTTAAAGACCAATTTTCATTACTTAAAAAACCAGGGAATCGTCAAGGTCTGAAGTAAGAGCAATAAGCTTCAAGCAAAGTACAGGTTCAACATAATTGCTTTGACTTTAATTATGTTACCTTTATTAAGCTATTTAAGAAGAGCGTGCTTGGTACTTATTCAGCAGAGTGTGTAACCAAGCTCAGTGGTATTAAAAGTATTTTTACTTGTTTATTTCTAGATAAGGCAATTTCAACAGTATTTTTCAAGTTTGATTGAGGTCTCTAGTCAAGTCCTAGAAACAGGATTAAGCATCAGTGGCTAGCATTGCATGAACTTGGGAAATATTTTGCCTTTCTGGGATAGTCATTGATTTAAAAGTGAAGTCTAGGAAATGGGTGAGAAGCTAGAAAGACTTGCCTGCTGCTCCAGAGGGAAAAGGATGTTTTATTTGAAATTATATAGAAAAAGAGCTATGTTAATGAAAAAGTAGTTTATTTATGATGCCAATTAATAAGGGGTATTGTTCCATTAATCTGAAAATCAAAATTGTTTGGAAAGCAGAGAAAAGAACCTATTTTGCATTCATCTTGCGCGCTGGAAAGGAGTGGGTGTCAAAAGCATAGAATAATTTTCTGTGGCATATTTTCCAGTTACCTTGCACATAATGAAGTTTGTTCTCAGCTGAGGGGTTCAGAGAACAGTCACAGTAATTCATAAGTTCGGTATTAATCCTTCCTCTAGTCCCACCTCTTTTTCCTGGGAAACTGAATTCAGAGCAGTTGCTGACCATTTATGTCACTGCTATAAAATTTTATTTCATGTCATGCTTTTGAATCATGTAGTAGATTTCGGTTCTTTGACCCAAAAGTTACATGGAGTCTTTTCCAGCTTTGAGGGAGATAATTGCTGTAGGTCTGAGACAGAATTTGTGCCTATGTAACCTGAAATATTTCACAGCAGATCAAATAGTAAAAATGTGGGAGTTTGGTGGTGGTGATTTAGTCCATCGATGTCTATAAATAACCCAAGTTTGATTCTGAGACAACATTAAGTAGAGGAAGTAATTTCATTTAGTAGATGATGTGGTTGTTCAGAAGAAGCTCTTTTCTCGCCTGGGAGAAAGGAAATGCTGAACTGGCAGTATGTGGAGAGGCAGGTGGAAGCATGTGGGAATTTGTTTGTTAGCTAGAGGAACAACACACAGCTGGCCTGTGGAAAAGTAGGGCTTCTCAAATACAAATGGAATTAACTCATGTGTGGAATTGTAAGGTTATATCTGGTGAGCTTATTGTTTAATTTTAACAAAATATAAGGATATTCACTCACTACTGCTGTTGTCCTACTGACTTTATTGGTGTTGTGTAGGTACAGATGAGGCAAACCTTTTCATGATTGTACTAGGTTTTCTCTTACAGCTTGGTCAAGGTACGTTAATTGAACAGATGTGGTAGTTTTGATTGCCTACCTGCACACTGGCATGTTTATGGTAGTGCCTAAGTTTTAAGGCTTGGAGGTTGTCTGATGTTCTCCCTTTGATTGTGGTTTGGAAAAATGACAATAAATGAAAATTGAAATCTTCAGTTTAGAAAAAGAAAAAAAGAGTGATTTCTAAAAACATTTTCAAAATTCATATTGATTTCCTTGAGATATTTCCTTTCTTCTCTTATACTGCTAAATGTTGACTTGAAAATAAATCTGAGCATTCAACAATATATAAAGACAGAGTATCTTTTAGAACAGAGTAATTAGTCATCCCTTCACCTAATATACCTGTGCTATGTTTCTCACACAGATTCTATAACCTATAGTTTTAGATTAACAGAATTAGTAACTGCCAAGTATTGTGTTATTGAAATAGAAGAAAAGGCAACTACAGCATCTTAAACAATCATGAAGCTAGGCATTTAAGCTGATTTCCGTTTCTGCTGATACCACAAATGATGGTTCCTTTTCCTTCTCTGCCAGCTCCTTGGCTGCACGTTCCCACCCCTACTTTGCACCATGATCAGCATTGGTATAACACATTGTCGACTAGATCAGAGATGTGGCTGGGGAGACATTTTGTTTGGTTTTGATGGGGCTGATTTTCAGTTAGGTAAAGTTTTAATCCAGTCGTCAGTGCCAGCCGCCTAAGGAAAGACACTGAGCTGGGCTGTTCCTTTTAGTGGCAGTGGGGACTTAGCTGACCTGATTGTGAAACACCACCTTTAGTTTTGAAAAGCTCTTCTTAGGCCAGAAGACAAGAGGGAGGGAAGTACTCAGTGTAAAACACTGACCTTTGTAAAGAAAATGTGATTGAACTGCCTTTATGTACCATTCTATACAACCAAACTAACTGTTAATGTTTCTAAACCAGGTTAAATGTAGGTAGCTGTGTTGCAAGTATTCTGTCTATTGTCTTTTCATAGAATCACAGGGTGGTTGGAAGAGACCTCTGGAGGTCAGCTGGTCTAACCCCCCTGCTCAAGCAGGGCCACCTGAAGCAGGTTATCCAGGACCATTTCCAGACAGCTTTTGAATATCTCCAAGGAATTTTACATAAAAATTGTGAAAAATACATTCTTGAAGTAATACTTAAACCCATCTCTTTTTACATCTCCTCATTTCACAGATATTTGAGTGAAACAAAGTACTTGGATTTATGTCAAACATACTAATTTGGCATCATCTTTACATTATAGACCTTAACAGCGTGTCTCCTGCGTCAAACTTGATAATAGATTATAACTAATACTAGCTAACTAGTGCTTTAGTCGTAGTGAATACTGGAAGTAGCTGTATCGCAGACACTGATTTTTGCAATACAAAGGTAGACCCCAGGGGTCAGTCCATCTGACTGGTTCACATTCAGACTAAGTTGTAACCATGTCTGCCACTCCTAAGGCAGCAGAGATGTAGCACTCTGTGCGTATCTCATTCCTGGTAATCAAAACCTTTTTCAGTGTGTTAGTACTTTTCTTTTATTATCTTAATACTTCTCTCTTGCGGAGAAGAAAACAAATGTTTATCTAAATATGAAGTGAGGACGTTTTTCTAGGCAAACTGTGCCTTTTCTATATTAGCCCACTGTATTAACCCATTGTATTCACAATCATTGAGACAGGAGTTTTTTGTCTTGCACAACCACAAATTACTGCTGGCCATTTCCTTAACTTCACATTCCTTTTTGTGAAGTGGTAATTACTGTTCTGTACTAAAATCCACACACATAAAATCGCATGATGTGACCCTCCTCCCTAGTCAGCATCTATCCCAGTTTTCTGTAGTTGTAGTTCTTCTTGACATGCTGAAGTTTCTTCTGTAAGTCAACTGGGAAATCTGTGCTACGTGTAGTGTTAGTACTGAAGACCTTGGGAGCCTGCATGCCTGATTACGTTTTATTAGATGGTATGTAAATTCTAACAGTCACATGCCCCTCTTCATTGTCAAGATAGGAATTCTAGTCTAGGACTTCTTATGCAGAATTCTTCTATAGGGTAGGCAAACATTTGAAAGAAAAAATATTTTAAGCTCTCAGCTTACTGAAAAATGCCTACTGACATTTTCCGTTTGAAATAGTGACTCACTCAAGTTGGTGGGAGTGAGAGTGTCACCCAAGTAAGAGGTTTCTAGTTTAAGGAAGCCTTTATGAGGCATAGAAGGAGGGACTAGAAATTTCTGTAGTATAACCCAGTTCGATCTAAATTCTTTCAGAAAAACGTTGTTGGTCTGTCACTGTTTTGGTTTCCTCTTAGTTGGGAGTTCAGCAGGACTGACGTGGCTCATGCTGTTCTCTTTATTTCTCCAGTGGAGGGAATCCTCTGATTTTATTTATTTATTCTTTTAGCATATGCAGATGACTATCCAGGCTCTCCAAGATGAGCTTCGCATCCAGCGAGACCTGAACCAGCTCTTCCAGCAGGACAGCAGCAGTAGAACCAGTGAGCCCTTTGTGGCAGAGCTGACAGAGGAGAACTTCCAACGACTTCATGCAGAGCATGAACGCCAGGCCAAGGAACTCTTCCTGCTACGTAAAACCTTAGAAGAGATGGAACTGCGTATTGAGACACAGAAACAGACCTTAAATGCACGTGATGAGTCCATCAAAAAGCTGCTGGAGATGCTGCAGAGTAAAGGTCTGTCAGCAAAAGCCACTGAGGAAGATCATGAGCGAACAAGACGGTTGGCTGAGGCAGAGATGCACGTGCACCACTTGGAGAGCCTTCTTGAGCAGAAGGAGAAAGAAAACAACATGCTGAGAGAGGTAAGTGACCAAGCTCTGCATTCATCTCCAATCTTAAGCTCTTCTGTCTCCTCTCCATTTCACAGCTGTAAGGAAAGAATCTTCCATCCACTCTACTAGCTGTATTTTACATTGCAGACTTGACGGAATTTGTCCCTGTTTTAAAACTTCTTTATGGCTTCCTTGTGTGTGCTTTCTGGGGTTTTGTGCTTTAGGCCCCGCTTTCCCCATAGTCTCCATATGAAGCTCTGGAGGTGAATTGTCACACAGACTGTATGAATTCATTCTTCCGTTCTATTTTAGAGACAAAGTAGCTACCTGTATTTAGGAGAGAGCTGAGAGAAATCTTTGCAGGAATAATGGATGATTGCTCTACGGTTTCCATGGAAACAGTCGTCTTGCTGTGAAGGGTATTTGATAAAACTATTAGCTGCCGTGGATGCACAGCCAAAAAAAAGATTACTTAAAGGGACACTGCTGCACACATAGTAACCCCTTCCCCTCATCCCTCTGAAAACAGAAAAGAAAACCCATTGTTATATCTGTATTGCACCTTAGAGGAGTACAATGGCAGGCATTCTTCGCTATTAATCATCCTAAACTAGTTATAGTAAAGTATAGGCCACATGTAAATATCTTAGAAAAATAAAGGCAAATAAGTGAGTTGTTATGTAGCCAGTGTTACTACATTTCTTGATATTGTTAAATGCATTTTCCTCTTGTCAACCAGCCTCATAAAGTATTCTAATATTAACTTCTAAAAGGCTAGTATATCAGCATGTTGTGTACATACACAGGTATGTATGTATATGTGTGTATTCACTAATAATAAGATTTTATGTAACGGTTATTTTACATGCATCTGTAGATTGACTGTGTGAATTGATAGCTATACATGTATGCGTGCTATGGGTGTGTGAATCTAATGACCTGTTTTGGGCATTGCATGTCTGAACTTTGTGGTTCAGCATTTTTGTGAAAGCCTGACACACACACACAATACTTAAGCTGCCTCTCTAAGAAGCCAGGGAAGCAAGATCTGGTACAGAGGTTTTTCAGATGAGTGTTTGCAGCAAATAAATACTTCTTAATACCTGTTATTCATATGTTTTCCATGGCCTGACCCATTGTAATTGTGCTTTTGCAAGCATTTACATAAGAAAGCTAGAGCCCATTGCATTTCTGAGCCAGATTTAGGCCAGATTTATTTTTTTAGAGCAGTAATCTCTTGAGTGTCTGGAGTGAAGATAATATGATTCCAGAGTTTCTACACTACAGTTTTTCCTTTATTTAGCAACCAATGATAATTCTGTTCCAATTTTTGTATCTATTTCAGGAAGAGAGCCCCAAATGGCTTCCATTTGTTTCTGCTTTAAGTCCAGCACCATAAATGAAAAGCTGGCAGGAGCTGTGTAATTTTTTAGGAATGCGGTTACTTTTGTTTCTGCTACTGATGAGTAGATGTTGAGAGATAAGAATTCTTATTTCATTCACATATATCTGGAAATCATCAATCATTTATATCCTAGACTTTATGGTAAAAGATTTCCCGGAGAAGGTAATGAAGGAGATGACTTAATGGCTTTGAAAGTGCAAATGTCATTTATCCAAGATGTTAAAATTAATTACTCCTTGCTGCTCACCCAGCTCTAATGCATTGAGAAAGGTAAGCTGGGTATACTGTAATTTATCACTCAAGCCATTGATATAATGTGGGATCCAGCCTTGAAGCTGGGCACCCTAGTAGCCTTGGAAACATGGTGCCATGTGCAGAGACTGTCTCCTTATGGAACTGTGTCACATCAGGAAGGATTTTGTTAGTACCTGTGCGTTGTCCTTGAGCTCTGAGCTAACTGAACTCAGGCTTTTCTGCATGAAACTCAGGTGTCACGTTTGGGCCTTCAGGAGGCTGGATGTTGCTGAATCGTAGCTGACTGCATCTCACTTCCTGAGCATCAAGTTGCTGTGCTCTGTAGGATCTGGTTCAGATTTGCTGTCACTGTTCCACAGTTGTTGTTGGAGGTTGTCTCTGTGCAGAATCTCTTAGGTGTGTCTGCATCACCCTCCTCAGCTAATCTTCTATTATGTGTTTATCTGTATTTCCATAGTTTTAGGTTATTTTAGCCCCTTGCTACCCTAGATATTGACTATGGAATTTTTGAGCTGCCTTGAAGAAATCCATCTACTTTCTTGATGGTTCTATATCTAGCATTCCAAGTGTCTGGAAAGGCATGCAAAACTCTTCTTTAAATACTGCTGTTAAAGGAAGCATTAGTATCTCAAAGGGATTTGCATGTGCTTGGGAGTTCAGCATTTATGCTTCATGTCCTAACACATTAGAAAAGCTGAGAAAAACTTTAATCGCAGTTTTGACCATCTTAGCTAAAGCAAATTCTGAGATGTCAGAATCCACTAGTACTGTTTCTGACTTACAAGTGTGTTAGACTTATAGTAAAAATCTTTGCTGGGAATAATAATAAAGATCTGCATCTTGACCCAAAAAGGTATTCCTCCGTTTTTCAACTTTGAAGCCTACATGTCATCCAAAGTGTGATGTTGAGACTCAAGGTCATCAGATGTTTTCTTAGACAGACAGTGTAAGTACAGAGGCCAGCAGTCTGACCTTGAAAATTAAATGTGAATTCATTGATTTCTTTAGCTATTGCTGTGATTGTACTAAAGGTTGCACTAATTTCCTAAGGAAAGGAAACTTTTAGGGAGCCCAGACTTGTGGTTCTGATAAGAGCATAGCTAAGAAATAGCTGTACTCTTTCAGGCCAATAATCCCTTTAGTCCGGCCCTCTGTTTCACATAATGACCATATGTGGACACCCAGGAAAGGGTAAGAACAAAGCAAGCATGATACTTCTCTGTAATGTTGTCCCATCTTCCCAAGTATTTTAAGATAAGGGTTTTACTGAATTTTTTGTGACTTGTCAGTTTAGTATCCTCCATGAATCTGCCATCCAAGTACATGGTCAGTGTCATCTTAAGCCCATGTAAACTTTTGCGTCTGTGGCATCATTTGGTGAGTGGTTCTACAGGCCGATTCTGTGTTGCAGAGAGAACCTACCTCATTTCTTTTGAATTTGAACTTGTCTCCCAGTAGCTGCATTGACAGCCTCTTGCTTTTGCACTGGAAGACTCGGTGAATGGGTGATCGCTACCGAGACTCTGTGCCACTCACAATTTCAGATTTGTCATATCCCTTCCAAGTTCTCTCTTTTACCAGGCTGAAAAGTCCAATGCTACTTAATTGTTCTTCATATACAAGATATTGCATATATTTGATCATCTCCCAGAGCACTGTCTCAGTCTCCCAAACCTGGGTTAAGAAATGGATTCTCCTGCAGCTGGTGAGAGGTATCTCCATAAGAAATTTGACTTTCTTGGGCTTTTCCCAAACGCCCTGAGTTCCGGGAAACTCAAGCAATCTTTCCATACAAGTCCATAGGAAATATCCTTTATCCAGCATAGGATGTATTTGGCAACTCACTGATACAGAGGACAGTCTCTTATTAACGCAAAACAATGAAATATTAAATGTCTCATTGAACATCTGAACACAGACATGGATCTGGATGCCCTGACTTCAGCAGATGACAGTGTAGCTGCATCACATTCCTCTACCCTAGAAAACAAGCTTAAGATTCATAGCTTATAAAAAGAGGGCTGCTATTTTGAGTACCCCGTCTTAAGTCTTAGTGAAAATTATTCATATTATTGTTGGTATTCTAGACTTAACTTTGAGAAACAAGATTATTATCATACCAGCAAGAAATACTTGATGAAATCCAGCAGCTGGACTACAGCTTCCAGAATAGCTCCCAAGTTACATTAACTGCCACCTCATTGTTCCAGACTCACCTGTTGCAGAATTATCAGTGATGGCAGTGACAGCACATAGCTCTAAAGTTAACAAGCTTGCTGTGTTCTTTTTGACAACCTCCCTGCTCCCCACCCCCAAAATGCTAGGTGTGCTGAGTAGAAATAGGTTTTTCTCAGCTACACAGAGTAATAGATACCCAAAAGTCAGTGCAACTTATGGCAGAATATGATTAGTCTCCCACAGCATTCTGCTAGAGAAGCTGGCAGCCCATGGCATTGACAGGTGGACTCCGCTGGGTTAAAAACTGGCTGGATGGCCGAGCCCAGAGAGTTGTGGTGAATGGTGCTAAATCCAGTTGGTGCCAGGTCTCAAGTGGCGTTCCTCAGGGCTCAGTTTTGGGGCCAGTCTTGTTTAATATCTTTATTGATGATCTGGATGAGGGGATTGAGTGCACCCTCAGTAAGTTTGCAGATGACACCAAATTAGGCGGGAGTGTTGATCTGCCTGAGGGTAGGAAGCATCTGCAGAGGGATCTGGACAGGCTGGATCAATGGGCTGAGGCCAAAGGGATGAGGTTTAACAAGGCCAAGTGCCGGGTCCTGCACTTTGGTCACAGCAACCCCAGGCAGCGCTACAGGCTTGGGGAGGAGTGGCTGGAAAGCTGCCTGGCAGAAAAGGATCTGGGGGTCCTGGTGGACAGTCGGCTGAACATGACCCAGCAGTGTGTCCAGGTGGCCAAGAAGGCCAATGGCATCTTGGCCTGTATCAAGAATGGTGTGTCCAGCAGGAGCAGGGAAGTGATCGTGCCCCTGTACTCAGCACTGGTGAGGCCGCAGTTGAGTACTGTGTTCAGTTTTGGGCACCGCAGTATCGGAGAGACATTGAGGTGCCGGAGCGTGTCCAGAGAAGGGCAACAAAGCTGTTGAGGCGTCTGGAGAACAAGTCTTATGAGGAGCGGCTGAGAGAGTTGGGATTGTTTAGCCTGGAGAAGAGGAGGTTGAGGGGAGACCTTATCACTCTCTACAACTACCTGAAAGGAGGTTGTAGCGAGGTGGGGGACAGTCTCTCCTCCCAAGTAACAAGCGACAGGACAAGAGGAAATGGCCTCAAGTTGTGCCAGGGGAGGTTTAGATTGGATATTAGGAAAAACTTCTTTACCGAAAGGGTTATCAGGCATTGGAACAGGCTGCCCAGGGAGGTGGTGGAATCGCTGTCCCTGGGGGTATTTAAAAGACGGGTAGATGTGGTGCTGAAGGACATGGTTTAGTGGTGATTTTGGTAGTGTAGGTTATGGTTGGACTCGATCTTGAAGGTCTCTTCCAACCCAAGTGATTCTATGATTCTATGATGAGATTGTATCCACATCTGGTGTTCTAGGTGCTTGGAGTACTTTGGGCAGACTGTCATTTGTAAGGACAGTCCAACATCATTACACCAGCTGGGTTAAATCTTTCTCTTTTGAATTGTTCATTACTCTCTGTCTTTAGGAATATATATCTGAAGAAAGAACTGAAACAAAACACTTCTAGTGTCACAGCCAACAAAAAGGTAACTTGAGAGTTTTTGCATAAAAAGTTTAGGCCAAATTTCTCATCTGCCTAGAAGAAAGGAGAAAAACAAAACTTACCTGTATTAGTTCTACCCAGGGGGAACAAGAAGCAGCTGCTCATTGTGTATTATTGTTAGGTATTTGCCAAACAACTTTGTCGGTGTTGTCTCATTGTCTTAGTCTTTCCCAAGGGATATCAGCACAGACTTTACAACAGTAGTTAATCTGACGACCTGTTTGGCTCCAAGTTGCTACTGGATGTATGTGCTCTGCAGCCAGATACATCTTTGTTCACAGCAGTGCTATGGCATATACTGATTGGAGCCTCCAGGATATACTGCCGTATCACTGCGTTTCTCCTGCTTGGGTACAGATACCCTTTGATGCCTTAAATTGCAAGAACTAAGGAGGATGTATGATGGGAAGTTCTCAAATGTATTCTCTTCTTTTCATTAGCAAGTGAGCTTATTAGTATCTACCCAATATACCTATGAAGCTGTCAATCCCATCATGCCCTATATAACGTATATGCACAGTCTGGATGATATACATGGCCCTAACCGTAGGCTTTTCCTGAAAAGATGCAGTACAAGTCATGCACAGTGCTAGTTCTTCCTTCGTAACAGTTTAACCACATATTAAAATGAAGGATGTGTAAGTCGCGCAGGTGACTTGTGACAGGCTGGATGTGTCTGTTGTCAATACCTTCATCAAGAAGTCAAAATCAAGTCTCCTTTTAAGCTAAACTGTGATCTTGTAGCTATAGCTTTCTCCTGGGAAAAGGGAGTGATTGGCTAAAACTTTGAAGCTGGGGTGAAGTGTTCATTGAAATATCAGTGTAATAGAATGGCAACATAGTTCATGATAAAGCATGAAACAGCCATTTGATTTGATAAAGAAAAATTAAACAGTTATTCCCCGAACTGCAAATCCAGGTCTGGGACAGATGGCTGAATACAGCTTTTTCTTCGGAAACAGAAAAAAGACTTTATCGAGAAGGTTTCTTCGGCAGTCAGTTCTAGTTTCAAGGTTTGCATGTTACAGTGGTGTGAAACAAGGAAAGAACCTACAGTAGCTCTGCATTTTGTATCACAAAACCTGTGTTGGTAGTAAATTACAGCTGGGGGGGAGGTGTTGTTGACTTTTTTTTAATAATTGAGCCCTTCAAACAAGATGGATTTTTAATACAACCAAGTGCAAAACTGAATTAGGGAGTTAGGGATGTAGTGCTTAACAAATAAAGGGTGCTTTTGTATGTAAAGCAGTCACTGAAATGGGTCATTCATAAGGGCGCTCATGTACAATGAACTTAAGGAAAGAGGCTATGGCAGAAAAAGCTATTATTTCTTTTCAACTTCAGTGTTTGTTGAAATGGCAACCCCACAAAGTCCTGTTTGTGAACTGTATTACAGTTATCTAGTATGGTCTTATTACAAGAACTGATCTCTGTAGCTATTTTGAATCAAACAGTGCTCACTTTATTCTAGGAACAAACACCAAATTTCAGTGAGCACTCTTTATTACATCTCCACTTCGGGTAAATGTCTGTCAGAGCAGCGAGCAGGCGCACGAGGCTATAAAATACGTATACTTGACTTAGCTTTAGATTATCCAACCTGATACTGTGACGGCCAAAGAGCAGCAGCAGGGAGCTTGGTGAGAAAGGGTGGATGTGGCATGTAGAGGTACCCATCAGAGCACTGCTGAACAATGCCCTGTGAAGAAAAAGGTTGTTTGCCTTATCTGACCAGATTTTAATTAACTGTGACAGGTTTTGCAAAGAAGTTCTTTTTCTTTGCATGCGTTAAAATTCTTACCCTTTTCTGCTCCAGGCTCAGAGAAGGATTTAGAAATTTTAATTGGAGCAATTAGAGTTATCTCAAAGAACACTTTTGTCCTGTTCCAAGATTTTGCAGCATAAATAAGACACAGTTTTAGAGAGAATTTTTTGTTTGCTGGAGTAGATAGGTTGATTCAGTAACTGGAATTCTTACTACCATCATACTAGGGAACATCTTTCTGATGAGCTAAAAAAATTAAATTTCTGTTTTTTTCTGCTGCTGTTTCATTCTTTTGACCTTTCAGAAGAGGACGGCAGGGAGAAGTGATTTAAATCAAGATAATTTAAATAGTTACGTCTTTATTAGAATCACTTGATTTGTCTAGAAGTAGTTCTAAAATACGTAGATCTTTTATAGAACAAAATTTGAGAAACTGGCCTATTGCAACTTGAGAGCATACGTAATTTATTCTTTATATAATTTGCTTTTTGTAATACCATTGTAGTTTGGAATGTCTTATGTGTCACCTTATAAAAGATTGAGAGTTAAAAATGTACAAACATATAAAAAATTATTTTCATCTTCCCTCAGTTCAAAGGTTGGTAGCTTGGTAGCTCTTAGGAAGTTGAAAAATTAAGGTGAAAAATAACTTCATTGTTTCATGCCTTTCCAGACTGCAAAGAAATCATAAACACCTTCTGATTCTTATATAGCAAATTTCTAATTTTTATATAATCATATAATAATTTGTAGGAATTAAGTGAATCAAAAAAAGCAGAGCAGCAATCATCTTTCAGGGTGTTTTCTCTGTATTATAGTTATGATGTCATCGAAGTGAAATAATCTATAACATTTCAATGGGTTTATTCATAAGCTTTTTCTAGCATGGGGGGCTAAAATTATAGAGATTTAATTTTTTTAACTTACTTCAGACAAGTTTTTTCTATATGTGTATTCAAAGAGATATTTTTTTCTTTCACACAAGGCAAAATTTCTAACTAGTTAATTTTAGCACTTCCGTCCCCTTCAGATGGGATTTTTAAAACTGTGTGAAACAATTTGAAATGCATAAATCTGGCTGGGGATTAGAGGTTTAAAAGATGTAAACTTTAATGTCTTGTGATGTTTTGTTATATTTGTTTATGTATTACATGATTTGCTTTGATTACAAATTACAGTTTAGGTGTACTTTCCTTGGAGATGTTAATATTATCCTACCTTTTTCTTCAGTAGAGAAGAAATTTGTGGAATTTTGTTTCTGCACGTGTGAAACTTTGCATTATCAGGAAAAAAAATCAAAAATACAACTAACAAGTTTGATGCTAGTTTAAGTAGAAAAGACATGAGGGAAGAAAGGAAAAATGAACTAATAGGACATATGTAAATAAACTTCTAAATTATTAAGAATTTGATTTTTGATTGACTTTACCTTTTGAATTCACACTTCTGTAGTCAGATTTCAACACAATGTCTTGCTACTTAAATGGGATGGTTTGAATTGGTGTGTCTCATCTTTATCTTGCTTTTACTCTAACACTGAAATTTTGAGGGATTTTTCTTTTGTTTCTTGCTAATTGGAATACTGAGATGGACTGGAAGCTGTGTTTTAATTTTTGCTTTAGACAATGCCTTTTTTTAACAAACCTAAGTGTCCTAATATCTGAGGTTTTGGTTGGATTTAGAAATCACTGTCTGAATGAATTCATAAAATTACAAAACACAGAGATGAGTTTCTTTAGCCACGGATAACTGAGCTTCAAAGCAACGGGCACCCTCCATTATTAATGTGTGTCCAATTTTCAGCATGTCTTTCAAAGTTATGCTCTTTATGAATACGATCAATTCATTTTTAAGGCAACTATGTGGATTGTGTTTGCAAAAGCAGGAAATTACAAATGGAAAAATACAGAAATAGTTTTTGAAGGAACTGCCATGATTATTGGTTCCAAACTTGTATAACTATATCTTTTTAGTAGCAAAACTATAATAGTAATGAGATTAATTATACAGGATTCTTATTATACATTCTTTTTTCAGTTCAGTTTTATGTGTTGCTGAAACAAAAGTCAAAATTTCTGGTATTAAGCACTTTCTGAAAAGTACTCTTAAAAAGTGAAGTGAAACAATTGTAATTCTATCCAGTCACCTTCTGGTCCTAGTTAGTAAAGATACTTACATAAATGAGTCATGCAGGTTGAAGGGCTCTCCCAGAGGTCCTTTCACACAATGTCCTGCTCAAATGGGCAATTTCAAGCGATGGAGATTCGACAGCCTCTCTGAGCACCTTGTCCAGTGTTTCATTGCTGTCTTGGTAAAATGTTTTCCCTGTTAACAAGTCAGAATTTTCTGTGCTGCAGCTTTTCCCTGTTGTTTATCATACTTCAGCTGTGCACTTCTGAAAAGACTTTTGTCTCCATCGTCTCTACAGCTTCCAATTATATAGTTCTAGAGAACATGAAGAATCTCCCCAGACCTTTTCAGCTGAACAAACCTAGTTCTCTCGTCGTCTCTTCTTACATTGTATGTTCCAGCCCCAGCCATCTTGGTGGCTGGCTGTTGGACTCTCTTCAGCTTTTCAATGCCTTGTACTCAGGAGCCCAAAATTGGGCACAGTACGCCAGCAGTGGTCTCACAAAAGCTGCATGAGAGAAATAACTGCTTCCCTTCTGCTGGCAGTATACTCTTGGTAACACAGCCCAGGATGCAGTTTAAAAATTTTGGTCACAATTCAGCTGTGTTTTTAATTGCACATCATTTTTTTTTTTTGGTAATTTTAAAAAAAATAAATTAATGTATGAAAGAGCATATTTTTCTTATTGTCTGTGTGATACGTGCTGCCTGATTATGTAGGTTCTGCAGGAAATGGAAGGCATGTCCGTTTTTGCTTCAGAAAGTCCTTATCTTGTGGCACTACTGAAAGATAAGTTGCTGTAATTTTGAGCATGCAGCCTACTCCACTGTAAAAACATCATCACTTAAAAGTGTACCTTCACCTTTCTTCCAAATCCCATGCAAAATCAGAGGCAGAGGGAACTGACAGAATAACAATGCCCGGGTTATGAAGGAAGAAAAGGTTCTGATTAAATTCCTCCCTTCATTATTATGCACATGTGTATAATTATTAATATTTTTAAGGCATAGTGCTGATACACTTAGTATTGATGACTCCTTCAATTCTAAACTATTTTCTCTAATTTTTAGTTATTTGGGCATTTCTTGGTCAAGCAAAAGAATTTGTCATTTTTTATGGTGCATTCAAATCACATTATCATAGCTATTCTTTACATATTCAATGTTCTTACTACATTTAATCAGCTGTTCTATGTAATTACGCTGACCAGAAAATGGCAGCATTGTTTCTCATGGGGGTACTGTGCTACTTTGCAGACCTACTTGGCAGACGTAATATGATCCACACCTTTAGTTTCTATCTCTTGTTTTGAAGTAAATTTTTTTTAAAAAGGAAAATAGCTGTTCTTAATTAAAAATCGGTAGTGATGAAGTACGAACCCCAACTCTATTTAAGGTGGTGACACTGATTATTTCTAGCCTTCACTTTCCAGTTATTGAATCTTAATGATTTTTGGACAGAACAACCCATTTTGAATTTCTGTTGCCTGTAAAAGTATTTTGAAGTTGTGATCAGTTTGCACCATGATTTTTGGTTTGGTTTGGTTTGGTTTGTTTCCTAAACACAAATTACGCTCCTGCAGCCATTTTTTGAACTCTCTTCAATATATCAATGTAATTTTTAAATTGCAGACACACAAAGTGGACACGGTATACCTGTAGTGGTAGCATTAGTACCAAAGAGGTAAAGGTGGTCCTCCACCTAAAGCTTTTCTTGTTTATGTCAAAGAATTGTAGAAACTCTACTAGCTTCTAATAGTAGGGAAAAAAAACTTGGAACAGAAATTGGATAATAGAGCACTTTTCAATATTCTTGACAATGTTGTTGGTGATATCTGGTGGCGTTCCTGCTGGCTAAACTGAAAAAGAAATACGGTGCATATTTTCAATAGTAATAATAATTAACAATGAAAAACATGCATGTTGCATATAACTTGAGAACAAATAACTTTTTTTCCCGTTTTGTTATCTTTTTTTAAAATAAAGGAATCACTGAATGTGTAAAAACACTAAAACCATAAAACATACATATGAGCCACCACTTGTTATAATAATTTAAGTTGCATTCAAAGGTAAGAAGATGCTGAAGTTTACTTGCCTCTTATGGAACAATATCAGGTACATGTGAAAGTTCTTTCTGTGTGAAAGCAGAACACAGGAATAATGCTTTATTACTTTATCAGAATGGATAACTTGCAAGGAATGAAAGGATTAGTTTTGTGTTTTTCTGATCCTGATATCTGTGTATGGCCCTATGCTTTTAATGTGCAAAGTCCTGTTTTGAAGATGAAAACAGTAATTTTCATTTCTCGATGTAGCGTATGTCCAGAATAGAATCTGAATACATCAGAGATATGATATATTAATTTTTCTCCATTCTGCCACTGAAAGATAAGTACATAACCTGTACTTCACAATTAAGAAGGATATCTATGCACCACCTTCCTTCAGCAGCCACACTTAAATCTGTGTCTGGGGAGGTTCAGTCTGCCTGTAGCCCTGTTTTCAGGCTCTTTAGAATCATAGGCATGTTCCCACAATTAAGTCCTTACTATTGAGTCAAGAGGTGGGAGGTGTTGTTTTTCAGCAGGTTATGTCATCCAAATCACAGTGGAATTACTTAAGATGATAGAAGTAGGACATTTCCTTTGCCAAAGTGCAGAGCATCACTTCAGACAGTGGAGACAGAGAAATTTGTAAAGGAAAAGCTTATAAGAATTTTCTATCTGGGAAAACGCTGTGCAGTGTAAAAAGCAGGCACTGTTGTGTCAGCATCCCTTTAGTGACATGCTGTTCTCCTACTGTGTATTCCATCCATTCCATTTCCGTAGTAGTAGCTGCTTTTATGTTCTCAGGTCAGAGACCACATCTCTGCACAAGTGGAAATTATCTAGTATGTAATTGCACTACTGAAATAAAAATAATATATTGTTCAAAACAGACTTCTGGCATATTATTTTTTGACCTTCTTATCTTTTGTTTTCTCAGTTTCTAAAAGTTCATAATAATTTCTTTAACTTCTTTTCTATTATCAAGCTGTTTCATTTTATTCCACAATAACAGTCATTGGATGGTTGTAGCACCAATGTGACAGCATCAGCTGGAGTTATAACTTTCTGCATTTAGCAAAAGCATGTGCAATTCAGAATGGGATACTTTTCACTCTTGGATCTTTCTTCACCTTTTAAAGCTTAAAAAATCATCTTCAGAATTATTCCCTTTTTCCCATACATGAGTTTCCAAGCAAGGAAAAGCAACTTTTTTAAATTCTGAAATTTGGAGGATTCAAATCCTCTTTTCTTCCTGCCCCATGAAACTTTAAGTAGACATAAATTTGAACATGCTGCCAAGATGTGACTGGGGTGTATTCAACTGTGGCCTGTTTTTACTAGTTTCCTCTCATTTGAGTTAAGTGACATTCGTGGAGTTGTGTTGTATATATGTATATTCTTAGTACGTGCTTTCATAGCCAAGCATGTCTGTGCTTTGGACATCAGTTGAGAAGAACAGGAGGGAGGAATGCACACTGCCCTTTTTTTGGGCAAGCACATTACAGGCAGGGAGAGGATATCATGGGCCGAAAGAGCAGACTGGCTAGACTGTTTAGATTTGAGTAAATCAGTTTTGTGAATGCAGGTGCAGACAAGTAGAAGAATAATTATGGTATTGCTCCACTGTCATCTATATGGTGTCAGTGATACATGACCAGAGACTCTCAAGTTACCTGTTGGTTGGGAGAAACGAGCGTGTTTAGAGGAGCTTTCTGGTTTATTTTTTCAGGAGGTATTCTTTTCAGAAAATACCACCCTACACTGCAAACATACGTGTAAAAAAAGCATCTCAGGAAATACATAAGTATGGTATTGAAAGGCAGACAAACCTTCTACTGGATTTTCTTGTTACCATTCACAGGCATCAAATTATACAAATGGCTTTGTGCCAAACTTGTGCAAAATTCTTCTTGTGGCCCTTGTCATATCACTACATGTCTCTGTCTTGCTCAGTTCACAGCTATACAGGAACACTTAATAATCTTAAAAGATAAGTAGTGTTTTCAGTATTTTGAAAAGCACTATACAACCCTACCTTTCTCATTCAATTAATTAATCAAATGGGGCAAGTTGCATGTATGACTACAAGACAAAATGTTATCTCTTCACCATGTCTATTGAAAATACGAGTTTGTGAATGGCTTTTTGGATTTGTCTTTTAGGTGTTTGAGAGGAGTGGGTGGCTAAACTGTGTCTGTGTGCACCTATACAATTTGTTGTTGGGTTAACTGATATCACAGTTGATAGGCACCAAAGTATTTTCATGTCATAAAACAAACATTCAAACAGTATTCACTTTCCTACGTTTACCATTAATGTGTGGTGTAAGGACAATAGTATTTTAAGACAAATAATGAAGTAGAGTAGATACTATATTGTTTCTCCAGTATTCCCTCTTGTTGGTTTGAAACCTCCAACTACTTTATACAGTAGAACAAGTTGTTTCAGCTTTCTAGCATTTTATTCCTTAGTGAGCAGTCTGAAGCATGCTAGTTCTGTGAATTTACATCAACAGAAATACCACATGGACTTTTCTGTCTTCCTGTCTGCGTACCCTGAGCTTCTAGAGCAGTGTGCTATCCAGTCATGTACTTTCAGCTACGTTCAAGCCCCAGCAGAGAAAGATTTCCATCATGCATAATTAAATGTTGCTACTCTGGAGTAAAAAAGTTGGAAAAAGAGACTTATCGACACACCTGCACCCTATAGCTTGTTGAAACAGAAACCACAGCATTATTGTTTTCAGTTAGCGTCTAGTCAAATAAATTATGTGTATGTCTTCCATGAGAAACTAGTAATAATTTAGATTAGTTTAGCAGGCAGATGATGAGGGGTTTTAGTAGACTCAGCTGTCATTTGAACAGTTTATTCTGAGTAAGTGGAGAGTCAAAAGCCAAGTTTCTATTGTGCCTTTTTAACTAAGGCTGTGATTCTGTTGAATGAATTTTCACCTATCCTTTTGTGGATATGGGAAATGATAAAACAAAATGTATGAACTGGTAACGTCAGAAAGCAGCACTGAATTATGCTATGTATTAGAAAGAGTAGCTTCTAATAATTTTGTTTGTATTGGGTAAGTGGGAAGAAATGCCATTAGGCTAACTCTTACTTTCTTTTCTGCTGGTACAGGAGATCCATCGTCGATTTGAAAATGCTCCTGACACAGCCAAGACAAAGGCTCTGCAAACTGTTATTGAGATGAAGGTAAATGATTGCATATAGGCAGTGGTAGAGTTTCTTCTCTGGAAAATGGGGTTTCATATGAAAGGTGACTGCACTAAATACCATATACTCCTGTCAGTCTTCTAATAGATATATATTTATTTTCTACTATTTTATTATCCATTGTTATTTTATTTTTTATTCTTGATCAGGGAGGAGACAGAGCTGCTGTCACACACACAATAGAAACCTGCCTGCAGCAGCATATACAGATTTCTTTCAGTTAACCAAGAGTCCCTTGTTTTACAAGGATGGGAATGATGGATTAATAGGTTTTTATGATGGTGTGGGTTATTTTTTTTTATAGTATCAACATTTGAAATACTTCTTTGCATTATTTGTGTCAACAGAGTTAGCAATTTGCAAACTCAAACCCCACTTAAAGAATGGGTCATGTGGAAAGATGTCTTTATGTCATTGTAAACCTAACTTTTCTAGATGAATCTGTGATTGAATTCTTAAACCATTAATTCAAGTATCTAATGGAACAATGGCAATTTGCCAAGAGCTCAGGAGCCACAAGTGGAGCATGTGGTTTACACAGCTTTATACAATCGTATTTCATATTCTATGGTCCATAAAGTACATCAGACAGGCTTTGGACAAATACAGTTAAATAGGAAACTGTCTCTTTCTCCCTCCTTCTTTATTTGTGCCTTTTTCTTTTATTTTCCTTCTTATTTTTCTTTCCTACTCTTTCCATTCCATCTCAATGTTTTCCATAGTTATTTCCCATCTTTCTGCTCTGGAGCCTTTCACTTACCATCTTTGTTTTATTAGTCATCTTTGTGGTCCATAGTAATGAAAACTAATTGACCATCTGGTAACAATAAGCCATCTTTACTATCCAAAGAGAAACACTGTTATTTCTGGGAAATTATGTGAGAGCTGAAACTAAATACTGTTGTAAATTACAGCATGCCACTTCACCTTACTATCTTTCTAATTTTTTGTTACAAAAGTCCCACTTTACTGATTTTAACTTAAGCATCAAAAATTAAGCAGGTGGTCCAGCTCGATCTTCATAATGGTCCTTGACAAAAATCTTGTCTCATGAATGAAAACCTATAAGTGAAAATCTTTGCACTTTTTTTCAGCTATGCTTTGATTATCTGACAAAAGAAATTATGAAGGATTCGTCTATGAAAGAATGAAAGATAGCTTCAAATCCTACCTGTTTTCAGGATATTACAGTTCATACATGTATATCCATGTTTATGAGTATATGTGAAGCAGTCTGTGCTGTATGAATCTGTTCTTGTTGTTCCTACTACATAAGACTTCTAAAGAAAGAGTGAACCAAGTAGATTGAAAACCTCTGATTGTCCTGTAAAACTATGAGAATAATGGTAGACTCAGTTTTTTATTTTTCCAGATGTATATTTTTTTAACCATGGAAATGTTTTATATTTAAAAATATATCTGTATGTAGATACAAGACAGAATACTTGAAGGATCATCTATTGCTTTATGCACTCAAAAATAGATTGTTACATCTTTTCATTTCTTATGTTCTCCACTTGTGATCCCACTTAAATTACTAGTAGCACAAAGCCATTTTTTTTGCCATTCTTGCAGTCACATTTTGTTCTTCATTCAGTTAGAATTAAATTTCTGGCCCTGTTCTCTTCCAGTACTAAACTCTTGCTTTCCTTGAAAGGTACAAAAAGGTGAAAAATGAGTACTTGAACACTCAGTCTACACTCAGAAGTGTAGACTGATTTCTGTAGGAGCTTCAGGAGTAAATTTCAAGGGCCATGCAGTATGTCCAGCAAATTATTCCCCTTTTTTTTTCTTTTTTTACTCCAGTGGTATGTTAACAGCTCATCTAACTTTGTATCTTTATCTGTCTCTTCTAATCATTTTAAGGATTCAAAAATTTCTTCCATGGAGCGTGGCCTCCGGGATTTGGAAGAGGAGATTCAGATGTTGAAGTCAAATGGAGCTCTGAGCACAGAGGAACGTGAAGAAGAAATGAAGCAAATGGAGGTGTACCGTAGTCATTCCAAATTCATGAAAAATAAGGTATTGAGAAAACAAATGACAGTAGTAAGATAAACTGAGCTTAACAAACAGATGAGAGAAATTTTCATACTTCAGTAAGCAGTTACGGTCTGGGTTCTCATTCAAGTTCTGGGAAACAGAATTTGTGTTCTGCCATGAAGCCACTAAAATAACTTAAAAATATCGAAGAGGATCTTAAATTCAAATTTGAAAATACTATAATGGTGATTCAGTAGGGTCAGTGGCCCAAATACTTCTTTTACTGTCACACCTAACTTTTTTTTATTTCTGAAGGATTTCATGTTTATCTTTAGACCATCGCTAATCCATTACAGTTTTAGGTTTTATTTGGTCTAAAATATTTTCAAATATATTCTATTGAAAAATGAGTGTTTCTTTTTGCAACTGTTGTACTATAACTAGTAGGTCTTTTTATTATGTAAAGGCTGAAAAGAGCATGAACTGTCACTGTAATGGCTTTCCATTATACTCTCCTTCCAGCAGTGGAGTCAAAATGAGAGTAGATTCTACAACAGTGGTGATGCCAACATTGATTTATGCCTTTGAGAATGCAGGACAAATACAGCAGTGAAATATGTTGATCCTCAGGCATAAAGAAGGACATTGACTACTGAATTGTTTGTAGCCGAAAGTCAATTCATTCTTTGGTTCTCCAAAGAAGTGTTTCTCAGTCTTTTAGTGGTCCCAAACATTTTCTGATGAAGATTCAGCCCACCTTGTACAGTAAATTCAAGTATATTGTGAGCAGTCCTGCTTTTCTTAGTTTGCTTTTGTGTACTCCCTGCAAGCAGTGTACAGTGGTGTACAAATCCTTGGAACAGAGTTTGCAAAGTACTTTACTAGGTTCTGAAAAATTGTTACCTACTGCATCTGGCCTGCTTGAAATTATTTGTCAAAAAAAAAAAAAAAGAATGCTGGAGAAACTTTCTTGGAGAACCGTTACTTGCCCTAAAGTAGAAATGTGTAAAAAGTATGCGTTTCTTCCATTTCCCTCATGCCAGCTCACTGATTTACCTCAAGATAACCACATCTGTTCTTTTATACTTTTGCCCTTTATCCTGCTGAATTGCTTCTAGGAACTGAAGGATACCTCTTCCACATTAGGAATGGAGAGATGATTTTAACCCTCCCTCCCTTCCTTCCTTCCTTCCTTGCTTCCTTCCTTCCTTCTCTTCAATTTCACTTTCTCCTCTTCCTCTGTGGGCCTATAGATCTGTTCAGGTACTCAGTTTCTGGATCTCTTCCGTCTGCTGTGCGAGCTCATTTATTTTCCTGCAGAAAATGTGTTTCTTTTTGATAACTATTCACTCATGACTCGTAGCCAGCTCCAATCTCGATATCTTGCTGTCTTACCTTGTTTTGCAATTGCACAAAATTTATTTTTTCAGTATAGTGTTATATAGTCATCTGTGGCTGTATCTTGACAATTAACTTTATTTCTCTTAAACTGTAAAATATCCCTTTTCCTGTCCTAATTTCCTCATGAATTCCAGTTTAAAAAAGGTTGGGTGAAGTGCCCCATACTTGACATATATACGCATGACCATAACTACACATCTTTGTTTCATAATCAAATTCTTGTCTGGCAGTCTATACAAAATTACAGAGGCAGTAAGCGTGAGAAGACCTAACGAAGAATGGAAGAGAAAATGAGTGACCAGTGTTGATCCTTCTGTTCAGTTCTTTGTCACTTTTAGTTACTTGGGTTGAAGCAGGCTAACTAGAAGCTGACAAATGATAAATATTTAAAAGCATAACAATGTCGTGACAGGTAGAGCAACTGAAGGAAGAGCTAAGTGCCAAAGAGGCTCAAGGGGAGGACCTGAAAAAAAGAGTGGCTGGTCTCCAAGCTGAGGTCTCTGCAGTAAGATTTATCTTTTGTGTGCAGTGGCCATTCGCTGGGGCTTGCTAGTTCTCTGGCTTTCGGGGTAGCTTTTCTTCCGTTACCTTCTTTATGACTTGATGTAACAGTAGAACTAACAGCCTGCTCAGCCTTGTAGCTGCCTTTTTGTTCACATGGTTTTGGTGTCCATAACATCCCTCTTCAACTGAACATCTATATTTGTTTTGTTACTATTTCTTTAATGGTATGAGCTGTTCTAGTGATAACTTATTCTTCTCTATCAAAGCAGATTTTCAAAAGTATTCAGCACTCATTTTGGGGCCAGACTTTCCAGGAGATTTGCTTTCCCTAGCAGAATAAAAATAATTTGAAAATATGTGCTGAATCCTCTTAATGTTGTTTCATGAAAAAATAACAAAAGCCAGATGCTGAATGCTTTTTAAAACTGATTGTTTAATTTTACCAGCATGAATTTACCGGTTATTCCTTTGCTGTGAAATCAGTGCATTTGCTGAGTGATCATAGTGTGTCACCGAGAAGAGAGATGTGAGCACTTAATGCTGCCTTAACTTCCCTTGCAGTTTGGAATGGTATGTGCTGCGTTCTTCCTGAAGAGCTTTAGCACATTGGCAGTGTATGCTTACAGCTCTGAAATGGGGACTTCTAGAGAGAATGATCTTAGGGTACTGCTTGGGAATTTTAATGTAATAAATGTGATTGTGTTTAGATGAGAGCATTTCAGCAAAACACAAGCATTTAGAGTAAACATCTCTTGTGAGATGACCCCCAAAGGAATTTATCTTTCCAAAGGAAGACCAAACTGGTTTGAGAAAGTTTTACTATCATTCACACTACCTACTAGTTGAAAAAGTTTGTGTCATCTGAAATTTTCAAGGAGGGTTTTTTGTTTAGATACTCCATAAAACATAGCTAGCAGTAAATAGTTCATCTCTTCCCAGCTATTCTGTTGTGCCTAGCAGTATTGTGCAACTGCTTGTACTGGCCAGTAGCTGATAGCAGAAGTAGTGCTACTGACATCAATACTTTTGTATCTGACTTAAATAGGTGGTGAAATCATTCTGTGGATATATTTGCTTTTAGTAGTAATATGAAAAAACCCAATCTAGTATGATTGAATTAAGTGAAAACTATTGAATAGTCCTATAAATTAAATTCTTCTCTCACGTTTTCCTATTATTCCATTTTAAAAAATTCGGTTTTGTGAGGTTTTTTTGAGTTATATGTCCTCCCTCTTCTGCTCCCCTTCTTCTTTATGTTTCACACTAGAACACAGGAGTCATTGATGACATCTTTTGATGCTATTTTAATACACTTCAGTAAAGAGCTTTCTTTCTTTAATTGCCCATTATTGAAACAGTGTTGTCAAGATAAAACTACGTTTACCCAAGCTTTTCCAGTTATTTCTACTGGTATATGCATTTATTTTAATTAAAAATAAAATTTAAAAAATTATAAATTATAGCTTATATCAATTTAATGTTGTTCTTGACACATTCCCAAATATGGAAGATGACCTGGACAATTTTTTTAGTGTGTTATGTCCTTTAGTTTCTATGTTGAAGCATTGGAAAACATACTTTTAGGATTGAGGGATTTTTATTTTTTTTAATGTCACAAACAAGATTATTCAAGTTAAAAAAGGGAAAACTGTTTAGTCTTTCGAGATATGTCCACCTTTGCTATATAACATGTAAAAGTAAAATATTGCTGTTTTATTCTGTGAGATGTATTGGAGACAAACCAGAAAGTTGGTTATAAACTTGGACATGAGCCTACATTTAGACTTCCCTGTCCTATTTAATTAATATTTTTTTTCGTTCAGATTTACATCAACATTGTCCTGGGTGATGATTGCATCATCTCATTTCGGTGCTTAATTTTTAACATTTCTTACTGACTGACTTTTTAAATGATAATCCAACCTGCATTTTTTAAAATAAATTGACATTTCCGTACTGATTTAATTCACTAAATTAAATCTAGGAAATTACTCTCAACAAAGTGCAATTCCACAAACAGTTTTCATGTTGTTTTGATGTATGTTTGCATCTGCTTTAAGAAGCTTCCATAAATTAAAAGGTATTTCTTAGAAGATTGAAATGCTGGTTTTGTAAATAGCGGGAAAAGTAAAGGTTATGTACTCTGTAAGCATGAGGCTGGATTGACAGATGGGTGGAAATTTGCTCCTTTGACATTTCAAAGCAAACATTGGGTTTCTGAGAGAGACCTGTAGATATCTCATCTTTTCTGATATTACAGGGTAAGGGTACTTTCTCATTACAGCTCTGCTCCATCTTCATAAAAAACTTAACCCTGCTAAGTAACTGGTTTTGGTCAGTCCTTTGAAATATGACTAAGAACAGACTGACTCTGTTAAAAAGAACCTCTCCTGAAAAATTGAGGCTATTGCTCCCGCCTCTTTTTTTTTGTACCTTTTGCTCATGACACAAATTTTTGCTGGCCTTCCATTCAAGATAACTGAAGTCTTCGCAATGCCATGGGATAAATTCAGAGTATCATTCTGTTGGTAGTTCTGTGAATTTATAGTTATTTTTGTAAGAAAGGTATAAATTTATTTTTCCTTTGCCCATCTTTTCTTTCTTTTTCAGATTGGCCAGGTGAAACAGGAGCTGTCACGCAAAGACACTGAGTTGCTGGCCTTGCAGACAAAGCTGGAGACCCTCACGAATCAGTTCTCTGACAGCAAGCAGCATATTGAAGTTCTGAAAGAGTCTCTCACAGCTAAAGAGCAAAGAGCTGCCATCCTGCAGACCGAGGTGAAATGGGCAATTCTGTACTTACTGACATTTCATAGAGAAAGAGATACAAAGCATTATTTCTTTTCTTCTTGCTTAGGTTATCCAGTCCCATAGCCATTCAATACTGCTTGTTCTGAGCACGTTGTATCTTTGATTATATGTTTGATTCTCTAGGCCAGGGGCTTGATTGTAAAGACAAATATGTGCGTGCAAGTGCACACATATTCCTGTGGATGAATACACACTTGTATGATATGCTCCACTAACATGCAGTCATTAATATTTTTCCTAGGCACAGCTAAATTGGAAGTTGCAATGCCTGAGCTGGGGGGAATTATTTTCAATGACCTTGTAGCGAAGAGAAATCAGAGAAAGGGAAGAGCTTTCCAGTAGTATACAACTTGCTGAGGCTTCACTACTACTGTCGGCATGTGTGGGAACTCTTGCATGTAAGCCTGTGCTTACATCTGAAATGCAGGCTTTCGTGTTTTATGACACATATTCCAAGCTAAAGGAAAAAAATTTGCAAAACTGTGTTTCAATAACAAATGCTTAATAAATTGCCATATTCTGTAAGACACAAGTGTCTATCTGAACGTGAAATGGGGAATAAGCATAGCATAAATTTATTGCTTCTGGTGAGCATAAAATGTGTAAAGACAACATTGCAATCCCATCTTGGAAAATTGCAGTGTTAGTAGAAATCCAAAAGATGGCAGTCATGCATCAAAAAATATTTGCGTTGTTACAGCTAAAACAGTGAAAACACTAAGGAGCTGTGAAACAGGCGTGCAGAAAATTTGTGGGTAACACTGGTAGAAAGATTCCCCATTACAAGAGTGTAAGATAATTTATTTGAACTTTCTACCCTCATGTTGCTTTCCTTCAGTCATGTTCAGTGAATCTATGGGTGCACATGCCCTTGTCTGCAGGCAGAAATCAAGTTACATAGTAAATATCTTTTGATGTTCCAAGATGGCTTTTCTCATTATTCTTAAATTTATGTAGAAGTTGAAATTGCATTAGTAAGTATAACAGTAAAAGTGTGCTAGTTTCCAATCATAAAATTCCTGTTAAATTTGTTCCTTTTTTTTTTTTTTTGCTAGTCAGGAATGTACCCTAGATTCATAGACGTTTGTTTTAAAAATATTTACATTTCAAAATATCATTGAAAATGCATATTAGAAAAATAAACATTTTAAAATGTAAATTGTAGGTTTTCATGCATTACAGTGATTGAAAACAATATAGATATATTAAGTCACTGCGCAGTATTGTGACAAACCTACAGAGCTAGAAAGACATTTCTCTTCTTACTTTTAAGTAACAAAAAGCAGCACTCTTCTGCCCATGAGAGATGAAGTTCTTGAAAGAATGTACTTTATTTTAACAAGTTAAAAAACTTAAGTAGATGGTCATAACTTCAGCTGTCATGGTAGGTAAACGTATTTATTCGAATAACATGTATGGAATTTAAACAAAATATTTAAAACCCAAAAGACTTGAGTATATACCACTCATAGATACTCTTGATAGTTATTCAGAACATTTTGATTTGATTTTTGCTGAAGGCCAAAGTATTTTTTTAACATAGAAAATTATTCTACTCTCTAACTTGTAATATTACTAAATAATCATTGAGAATATTTGTTCTTCTTTGGATTCTTCCAAATGAGATTCTTATATAGCTCCACAATTAGAAACAAAAGTGGATTCTTCCTCTGAAACATGCAAACTCTTTTTTACTATTAAAAAGTGGCTGAAAGATGGGGAAGGAGAAGGGACGGGAAGAGAGAGATGTATTTTCTACTTACTGCTTTTAGGTTATTCAAGTATTTTGCTTCCATCGTAAGTGAAACTTAACAACTACAGTAACAGCAAAAGATGTCTTTCCATAAGGAGTTGGTGTGGAGCTAAAACATTAATGATGCTGTTTTAGAATGATGTTTTTAAGATAGATTTAATGGATTCAGTATAGTCTAGCATGTTCTCCACAGTAAGATGTAGCAATCTGGTATGGATTTAACACAAATGAAGTGTTGTTGATGATCAGGCTATTCTGTTGTATCAGAGTAGATATTTAGAATGATCTATTTATGTTTCGGAGAATATTTATGTAATTCCAAGAAGATATTTCTATTTTTTGAAAGATAATCACTTTTTTTTCATCCTTGCTGATGTTCTTGACAGATAGCTCAACAGTTGCATCATCCTACACAGTTACCTTTCTTCTGTCTTCACAAGTGATCCTCTTAAGTATAAGATTGAAACACATTAATAAAATACAGTGTTGAGAGGTTTGTCATTGCATTCTGTGATGTATTTGATTTTTTTTTTTTAAGGAAAAGGTATCTTTCTATATAAGAGTGTTCACTGAGAATGGGAGTGTGAGATCCTGCCTGGCCTCAATTGTTGACAGCACTGCTCAATGTTAAAACATGACGAGCTTCTCTCGAGACAGTTGTGAGGAGGGAGAGAGGTGCATTTTCTGTCATATATGGGCAGACATCCTCATAGGGGATTGGTATTTTAAAGTCATATTTAAATAAACATTTTGAGACAAAAGGCATACCTTCGTAAGCCTCTGCCTTTTAGTCTTCTGTTAAAGAAAACTGCAGGTAGGTGGGGAAAAACTGTTGGTATGATATCTCAAAAATGGATTTGCCACCTGCCACACTAGAACTACAAAGAACAGTGAGTTGTTTGTGGGGTGTTTACCTTGAGGGCTATTGGGTGGAGAGGATATTGTGGTTAACTTTTCAATTTGTGAAGGAACCTTTAAAAATAGCTCTAAAAATGTGCAATCTCTCTGTAAACAAAACAAAACAAAACTATTTATTTTGGGATTAAGACTTTATCCATATAAAATTTGTGTTTTGCCCAAAGAGCCCTTTCGCTTAGGTCAGTGCCAGAAGGTATGTGGCTTCAGCAGGAGGTTAAATTAATCAGTGAAAACGTTTTCCTTTATTTTTGTATACTACCTAAAGCAGCATGGTTCTGTAATAAGCCTGTTCAATATGGTAAATTCAGATTAGTATTCAGTAGAAAAATAAATCCAGTCCTCTGATAGTATTTTATTTGCTCTGAATGTCTCAGTAGAACATAAAATTCTAAAATTCTCTAAGGGTCTGTCTTTATTGGGGCTTATACTGGCATTTTGAAACTATATTAGACTCTCTCAAATTAGAGACAGTTAGGGAGTGGATCACGTTTAGTGAGGAATGTGCGACTGGGAGCTGGGTGTCTCTAACAAGACTTGTTAGCACCTGCTACGTGGCGATCTATGCTGATGTCTGCGAACATGAAGCTCCACTCACAGAACTGAGTAGCTGTGTTTTGGTATTAATACCTTATGCTAGAGATGGTGGAAGAGCAGTTGGACGGATTTCTGACCTGAGCCGGCCCTGGAGGTAGTACACGTGTCCTGCATTGAATTTATAACCCTAGCAAGAACCAAACAGGCTCTGCACAAAGCCAAGTGCGTGCGCCTCTGCTCCATGGCGTGGTCACACAATCTGACTAAGCTCTCCAGATAACTGTGAGCTGTATGTTCATAAAGAACTCACTCTCAATTCTTCTAAAGGCCATACTGGATATTGCTGCAATTTGTATAGGAAGGCAAAGAGTCAACTCTAACATAATTAATAAGAAATATCAATATCAAAAATAGAGAGTTAAGTCTTGTGAACTACCACTGCATTCAAAGTCAGTCAGTAAACATAGCTTTTAAGTCTTAATTGCATGCTGTGCTATCAGGAAAATAGCTTAACTCTTTATTGTGTTTATATGATGTGTTTGCAAGATAGTAATAGAACATCACAAAACTGATCCTTTTAAAAATGTACTCATTTCAGGTACTTGGAGACTTCACATAGCAGTATCTACAGTAGGATAAAAGCAACGTTTCACCTTGCATACAAAATATAATTTTATGTCTTTTTCTGTGCATTTCTCAATTATCTTTGAATTCTGAGTGCTGACACAGACAGAATTACTTCAACATCTACTTTAAAAAGTAGCTGGCTCTTGTAAGAAACCATAGCAAGCTCTAAACATATATTTTAGGATTGATATTCTGTCTATTCCTTTTGCTGCCATTAATGTAGTCATACCAATAAAAATTTTGAATTTTGCCATTACAGAGAAATCAGAGCTCGGGTATAACACATGGGAGACTGTTACCTTCTGATATAAGTGAATGGAGTATGGCTTGGTTCACTGATCTAAATCAGTAGTTCAGCCATGGTTTGAACAAGTGGCAGGTAGATAGGAAGAATCACTCAGTTTCAGAAAAAGAGTAGAGCACTGTTTTTTCTAGGCATCACTGACATTTTCCTAAACCTGAGTGGGAATCACCAGTGTCATAATACTCTGCTTGCTACTGTACAACAGAGATGATGGTAAAAGTGAGAAAAAACATGTGTGCAACCTAAGTCAATACTCAGGCTCCTGAGTCAGTTCTGAAACTCACTGTGGACTTTTAAAAATTTTAATGATTTCTCTAAGATGTAAGTCGGGAATATACTTAAAGCTAAGACTTTAATCGCAGAATCCAATATTTTTTAAAAGGCTTAAGAGTAAATCTACATTAAATATTATGTCATTTATTGTTTATTCTAATAGTCATTGGAGCTACTAATGTTATAGTTTTTCTTTGAAATCTGGAATTCTACATGCTTAATGTAAGGCTATACGTATTAGGATCAGAGCCATGAGTATTATTTACTTCTATTGGAAAATTCAGTGAAGGCAAATCAATGGTTCCCAACACGGCTTTTCATACATCATTCCTACAGTGAAGAAATTTAAGTCTTTATGTGGTACCCAGCTGAAAAAAGGTACCAGTTGTACCTGCATGTAGGAAGGCTATTGTGTTGAACGCGACAATAAATATGCTTATTTTGCTAAAGCTTCACGGGAAATTGGATGTACGTGCAGGTCAAGTTAGCAAGCCCATTGTTATAAAAAGGACTAGCAGTTGCCTTAGCTGTACTGTAAGATTTTACTTGCTGTGCATAATTAAAGACACGGCAGTCTATTACTATGAAAGCAGTTAGGTTAACCCAGGGTTAAGACAACACCATCCAAGACGCAGAAGTGAGGAGAAGGGGCGTCAGCACCTCAGAAGCTGTTTGCCTAGTCGTTTCCATGTGCAGAGAAAATCTTAAGCTGACTTTGTTGAAGTTGGCATCACCTGACTCCCACAGACCTCAATTCTTGTGACTGTGGGAGGATGCCATACATAAGCTGAGCTGACATGAATAAACAAGTGCTATGTTCTGCCAGGAATAGTGCTAAGGTGATGATTGTGTGTCCTGCCAGCCTTTGAAAATATTCTTGAAAGTGTTTTCTGTGGTTTCCTAGGCAGGGACCTCACACAAATAAAACCAGGAATGCAATTTACCCCAAACCGTAAGCTAATATTGAGTTCAAAGAGAATAATCAATCAGAAAATGGAAAGGATTCTGTGGATAAATTTCTGTTTGCAGATGTTCTCTTTTCACTTAATGCTGTGCTGTAGGCATCTGGACTGTCTCAAATATTTTGCAACACAACTGTTGAGAGTCTGTGGATTTGCTTGTGAGGGAGATTTTCAGTTTCACTTCAAGAAAGAATGAAAGTGACTCTTAGCTTTAATATTAGAGTTATCCAGAGAAGAACATACCTAATCAATCTATAAATCTGTGTGTTTTTAAAAAGAAGACAAAACCTGATCCACCTGCTAAACTTTTCATTACAAACACTAGCAATTCTATAAATCATATTTGGGTAGTACCTGGTACTCTAATATGACTGCAGAGTATACTCCATGCCCCACTTGCTGGGTGAGAGGTCGGGAATGTGATTTTAATAACGTATGTGTAAGTGAGAAGGCTCGAGACGTAGAGGTGGCAGCGGGATTGCAGTGCTGATGGGGAGAGCAGGGCAATTCTTTTCCCCACTGGCAAGTGCTTATTGCTCCGTCTAAAAGGAATCAGACATAACAGCAAAGGATTTTGTGCGCATGACATACTGTAAATGCAGAGCCTTAGAGGCAACTGTGTCCACTGGCAAATCGAAATAAAGTGGAATTAGAATAACACAGTAAAACTAAATGTTGCTCAAAATACCGTAAGCGTAGGGACTGCCTAAATTCTTTCCCTAGCTGGAGTTGTCCAAGTCATCTTTTCATGTCTCTGCTAGCCCGTGCTGTGCAGAAGGACCAAGAAATTCATTGATCGCGCTGTTTACTCTGTGTGACTGATGTCCTGTAATGGATTCAGCTAACAGGAACCAAATCTGATACTGTCAAATAAGATTAGCAGCCAAGCTGGCAGATTTGAGCTCTGTCTGAATGCTGAGTGGATAGGGGTCAGTGGGTTTCTTTTGGTATCTTGAGCAGGTTGGTGGTGTTGGATTTCGTATTCCACAATGGTCTTTGAGATTAGTCTGTGCTCTGTAGTGACCTTTTTCTCCTCATCAAATTTATATTCAGATAGCTCTGATTCCTTCTCCCGTTTCTTTTGTCTTGTGAGCTCTGTGTTTCATTTGTGTAAGAGAAATGCAGAAGGAAAAGCCAAGGCTTCTTAACATGCAGTTTTCTCATTCGAGGTTCCCAGAGTGTGTTTCTAAACTTACGGAGGCCATGGGAGCTCTAAGTATGTTTATGTGTCCAAATTGCACCCACAGTACCTTGTAATGTGTCATTTGTTCCATTTTAATATAAAACTGCATCCTAATGAAAACACATGTTACATTTAAACTATTATGTTGCTATCGAAGCCAAAATATTCTTAGCTATCCTAAGGTAACCCTCTTTCCATGTTTTGATCTGCAGTGACCACAAAGACCTTTGCTTTCATTACCTCCAGGCTGCGCTAACACTGATTAAAACCTAGAATACAAAGTGACTGGTACTAAGAGTCAATGTTTAAATCTCTGAACATTAGTAATGTTTCAAATAAAGGGGTCAGTTTTCCTACAAACAAGAGAACTTCTCAACAACACATTGTGTTGGTTTCTACTTTGAGGAAAAAAAATCGAGATTGTATCTTACAAGTCTTGAGTTATGTTAGAAGCATGGTTTAGATTTTCCAAGAAGGAGCTTTAGTCTCAAATAATTTGGGAATACAACATTTGATTGTTTTTACTCTTTGGTCTCCTACCACTTGTGATAACTGTTTTATCGTGAGCTTATGTATGTTGAAGTCTTAAAGTACAGCATGTTAGTTCCTGAATCTATTTGTAATTTGACAGCACCCACTCTCTTGTGAAAGTATAGTTAAACTTTTCTAAAATTTCTGTCCTTCAGTGTTAAACAAACCCTGTCTCTGCATGTCCGAATCTAGGTGGATGCATTGCGACTACGTCTGGAAGAGAAGGAAACTATGCTAAATAAGAAGACAAAGCAGATTCAGGAGATGGCAGAGGAGAAGGGGACTCAAGCAGGAGAAATCCATGACCTCAAGGACATGTTAGAGGTGAAGGAACGCAAAGTTAATGTTCTTCAGAAGAAGGTAAGATTGTAGAGGTCTGAGTCAGATACACACCTCTGATGAGTCTCAATTTCTAAGTCTGTCAAGAAGTCTGAAATTGAGTTTACATTTTGGAGATTAATGATTGAGTCCGTTCGTGTAATGGAAAGATGGTGAATGGTGAATTTCAGTTTGAAGTTTTGAAGAAAAAAATAGAAAGAATTCAAAGCAGAGGTTGTTGCCTTTCAGTGGTTACATGTGCTGCTTCTGCTTCCATTTCACTATTAACAATGACTGAAGCATTCGTATGAGGGCACATCATCTGAAAAATCAATCCTTTCACACCCGCCACCTTAACAAAGCCACACTGTTTTGAAACATAGGGCACTGGGTGAGTATGACTTCGGTTTGTGACTAAATGAATGAGGGGTTGTATCAGTAGGAGCAGTTAGGATGATTCCTCTGTACTGAGAAAAGTTCAGGGAGAACTTCATATAACGTTCATTAGAAATGCTGTTTTATCATACTTAGTATTTCTTGAGAACTGCTAGAATAGGATAATCAGGGTTCAGACTATCCTGCATAGCTTTCTGGATAACAAAATGTAGACTTTATCAGTGCAATAGGGGAGGTCTAGATAAGAAAAAGTAGATCCTGTCTGAGAAATTAGAGAGGTTTCCCAAAGGACATTGGGTCCTGGAGCAATGAATGTCATTATGGATGATTGTTTGCAAATTGCACACTATATGTTCCAAACGGCTGCTACACATGGTAAAAAGAGACAAATGCATGTATCACAATAGATTTTAATTTATGGAGTATTTTTTCCTTCGTATCGTTAGGGAAGCTGCTCTTGGAGATTGTATTCAATATATTAGGCTGTAAATGTGGGGGTTTTTTCCTAGAGCCTTAAGCAATTTTATGGAATTCTTGTCGTTTTAATAGTTCAGAATATTGATTAATTTCTGACACCTGGCCAATGCCTTTTCTTCTAGTATATGAATCATGAGGGTTTAGGTCATGTTCAGTTCTGCTACAGCAAACATCATGCAGGAATGGAAGTTCAGGCATGGAGTTTAGCCATAAATAAGTCATTAATAAAAGAACAGAGCCCTAATTCCCAGTCTTGATGGTCTCGTTTTTTGACTGTTCATCTTTTTAGAAACACTTACAGATATCTAAGTTTTATGCAATGCTTTTTCTTTGTTTTCCAAATTGGTCATGCACACTCCAAACATTGATTGAGATCCCAGCTGAATGTTTAACCAAGAAGTGGGGAATCTGACATTTGCACAAATGTTAAATGTCAGTGAGGTTGTTTTACTTCCATTTACTTTTACACTGTTTTTTCACATGTTGTCTTATGTGCTCTACTTAACTCTTTAGGATAATCTTTCATTGGTTCTTTTATAGGCAGAACTAAAGGTTCTCTTTTTACTCATTTTTCATGCTTGTTTTCTTGAGACTACTCTAGACCATATTAAGACAGTTTCATCTTGTCTCTTCATGTGGCTAGCCTATTTTTTGAGGTTTGTTTGCTGCTTCTTTCAAGTAAAAGTACCTGGTCTACTCACACTGGAAAGTAAGGACCCAAGCTTTCAGATGTAAAGGTTTTGAGGTCTTGTTCTCCTAGATAGCTCAGCAGAGGATAACACAACCATAATAAACTGCAATTTCAGTTGTTCTGTAAACCTGCCTCTGAGCTTCTTAAACAAAGAAACATATAGCCTATATATAGAAAAATACCACTTTCCTGCTGCTAATTAGAATCACGTGCAGAAATTTGAATTTACTTCAGCCTTCAAGTCGTTGGAACCATTTCCTTTAACGTGAACGGTTAAATGGTGAAGTTTTTAAATACAAAGATTATTTTTTCAGTTTCTATAACTAGTAAAACTAAAATATTTTTATGGAGAATCTAGCTGACAATACTTTTATCTGAGGTTTGTGGTACAATGTGGAATTTTTGTTTATTTTTTATATGGCATCAGGTAAATGAGCACAAATTCAGTCCTTTAAAATTTTAGGATTGATGTCTTTAACTGAATTTTTTAATTGATTCTCCAGACCTGGGATCTAAGACTAGGTTTGGGATTTTCTCTAGGTTGGGCTTTGCATTTTCTTGTTCTCTTTAGCATTTTTCCACAGAAAAACAGAGCTTGAGAAAATACCTAAGGAAGGACAGGTCTGATTATTTACTGTGAAAGTCATGAGAACTTTCATAAAATCTGTTTCTGGTTCTAGAGAGAATTACGAATTCTTATTTTTATCTGATATCTATCTATCTATCTATCTATCTGTCCTTTTTTGACTGTACAGATAGCTATTTCTGCCCTCTGCCTGTAACTTCAGAAGCCTTTAGCTCCTCTCGTGTAAATGTTTTTTTTTTTTTTTTTTAAGCTTGTAAAGTCTGATTTACTTTTTCTTTTTTGCATTTCAAGAGTGCACATTGTTATTAAAGTGCACGGCCTATTTTCTGCTTTATGCAAGTCCTGTCTTTCAGACTTTCCAGGACAGTTCAGAATTTTTTTCTTTAAAAAAAAAGTGCAGCTTTTGAACTTTTGCCTCCGTGCACAATAGTCTTTTTATTCCTCCTTCTGATTATAAACTGGCATGTTCAGACAGATCAGGTTTTACTCTGTATATTCTAATTGAAGATCTGGATGCTTAAAGTATCTTCAGAGGTCATAGATAGTAGTATTTATTTTTTTTTACTGTCTCAGTTATCTGATATGAAATGCTTGTTTTAAGTTTATCAGCATGATTTAAGTGGTACTTAGGCATTTTAATTGAATACAGTGAAAGACTACGAAAGACATGGTACAAAAAAAGCTTTTCCTCTTGTGTAGTGTTAAGAAATATTTTTCTATGGATAGTGGAAGCAGCAGCATATAACTGCAACTCATAGTTTGCAGTTATGAGGAGGTATGGGGTACATGCGTTGGCCTGTTGAAGGAATTTAACCGAATTAAGAATTAGATTAGTAGATACTACTCAGCAGTTTTTACCAAGTACTCCTCCCTCAGCGTATACTCAGATTTGAGGATATTTTTGAAGTGGCTATGGCTACTTGAATGAACAAAGTTTTGAACACTAATATTTTTTTAATACTAGGTAAACAGAAAATTTGTAACAAAAGCTAAAATCTTAAAGATGTTGAAAATAAAAGAATTTATTGAAAAATCATTAACTTGTCTAACTTACCCAGTTAGAAGAAGTTGTTTAATTTCTTTTGAAATTTAGAGAGATTGCCTCTACTAGTAATACAGCATGACAATGATACATGGCTACACTGGGCATTTGGACATCAAAATATTTTTTTTTATTTTCTGTAACTGTTTTGGAAGTGCAATCACCTATTCTGATGACACTTACAAGAAATTGTTTGGTGCGGTACCCAAAACTGTGCTTTACTGCACAGTTTCTGCAATTTCTTTTGTTGAAACAAAAATTATTTAAAATGCATCCTTTACGACTGGGTCTCTGTTTGGATTCATTGGCACAGGCCATGGCATAGTTTGTTTTATGAACTATTATTTTCCTTGTTACATTGATTAAAGGTGGTGAACTAGAAAGTGTCATTTCTGGTCACTCTGAAATTCAGATGAAGAAAGTTATGAAAATTTACCGGCCAATTAGAGATCAGATAAAACACACGGAAGAAGATTATGAGCAACAAAGATCCAGAAAATTAAAATGACAATTGACATCACTACTGATACCCAGTACAAAATACATGTTCCAGGTTGCTGAGGAAACCACATACTTCACATTTTAAATTCTGTAATATTTCCAGTTCTAAGCTCCTACAGTTATGCTGCTTGGTAGTATCTTTATTTGAGACAATAGAAATAGGGCAAATGCTAGACATTTGGAGACTACAGAAATGAGTTTTAGCTTTATGTTTGAAAATTTGATACAAAAACTTACTTTTATAAAGCTTTAGGGTTGGGGTTTTTTCTCATTTCATTGAAAGTAAATCTTGCATAAAATCGCGTTTTAAGTTGTTAGGACTCCAGGCAAGGGAAGAATGTCAGAAAAAAGAAATAGGGACCATGCTGGGCAAATTTGAAATCTGAACCTGAAGAATATTAAATTGTGCTTCATTATTCTCTTTGCCACATCTGTCTATCTGTGCTGGTAGACCAGGATGAAAAGGAATAGAAAAAAAAAAAATCAATACTTTGCAATCAAAGCATTTTTGCAAAATAGCATTTAGGACAAAAGATAAGTAACAGTTACTCTGAAAGGAAGAAGAAAAAAAAAAAAAGCTGTGAATCAATCACCCCTTGCTTTGGGGGGAGGTCATGTTTTGTCTTGGGGAGGGGGTTTAACACTCCATTCTGCAACGCAGCTGCAGGCAAATAAAATGCAAGTTTTAGTGTCTGAACATAGCACTGTGTTTTGGCAGCTCCCTGTGCACTATGTGATAGTTGACCTGTGATGAAGTAAAGGAAGAATAGATCTTTTTTTTTGTGGCTGTGCTGATGTTAGTTTTTGAGCTAGTATTCAGGAAGACTCCACGTGCAATTTTCCTGCTCTTTTGGATAAGAAGCATTGCCTTTCTCCGGAGGAGAAAGCTGAGAAATAAAAATAAATTTCTTATGCTTATCGATGACAAATAGCGTGTGGCAGGAGAAAGGGACTGCAAATAGAATTTATAACTCAGTTTTTTAAAATCAGTAGTGATCATAGTTACTATAACAGCAGCGTTGGTTTAGTATTCATAACTTCTGAAGTCCAGGGTATGTATTTTTAGAGATGATTTTCTTTCCATTCCCTCATCTGCGAAGTATATTTACCTCCTCAGGCAGCTCTTTTGCTCCAGCCCCAAAGAGATGAGAAAGCACGGAGAAGGAACTGCATTTTCAAACATTTAATTCAGTTTATGGTAGTTTCATCTTCCCTGGTGTGACCTTGGACTTGCCTACCAGATGAATGAATATATATGTTTTCTAAGAATTAATAAAACGCGAGATGGACATTTAGATATCCCTTTGAGACTCTCTACAATGGCATTTAGTGCTTAAAAATCCTATAGTATTACCACTGTAGGTGATGGACCTGTTCAAAACTGTAGTGTGTGTCTGAGTCTCTGCTTGTGCAAAACTATGCAGAAAAGGACAAGGTAAGACTGCCCCAACAAAGATGGTCCGCATGTACATTTACAAAGGGGTGAGCTCTTTTTTAGACTGGGTCATTTTTGCCTCTGTAATATAGCTTCTGCAGGGAGGTAGAAGGAAGATATGCTGGGCTTTCTGCTCAGCTAGGACTGATGAAATAGCTGCTTTCTTCAGGAACTCTGTGGCTTAGCAAGCGGTGCAAATACAAGAATATTTCTGTAAATATTTCTCTGTCAGAAAAGCCATACTTCTGCTCCTTTTCCTCTAGGTCTCAAGGCAAGCCACTGAACTGGTTCCAAAGCCAGTTCAGAGATTTCAAATACCACAGAAAAGACCTAAAGTCCCCACAGGCTTGTGTCAGCTTCTTTATTACAAGTGACAGACGTGACCTCAAAGATGTGTCCTGGAGGGTCATGGGGGACTTGTCCCTCTGTTTCCCTGAAGGGATATCAGACCCCTTCTGCTGCTGCTTCTTTTTCTTTCATTCAAACCTTTCTGATTTAGGCTTGCTGCCTACCACTGAACATATCAACGAAGTTGAGATTTATGGCTTTTAGAAATTTCCAGAAGCTGTTCGGTCTAATTTGTTACCCTGTGTCTCCAAGGTGATAGAGTCCCGTCTCTTCGCAGGAATATCCTCTCAGAATTGCTTTACCATGTAGAATGGGATGAGGTATTAACTTCAGTTAGAGTAATAATAGGAAAAATTAGACTTTTAATCCTTCATCTCTATCAAAATACCACTAGATAAAGTCTTGTGGTAGCAATGAAAATGCCAAAGACGACTGGAGAGGCTTCATTATATGAGTTCAAATTTAGCATAATTATCCTGTGGCTTTTTTTTTTAATTTCTGCCATTCAGGAAGAAGCTGAGTTGTTTAATTTCCACATGGGAAATGAGGACACAACTCAGAATTTATTTTTGTTTTACAGTGAGCCATGACCACTTTGAAAATAAGATCCTTAGCCTTCCGTTTTGACTTTCCACTTCTCTGAGAATACATTGAGACTTTTTAGAGCACCTGCAGCCCAGCTCAGATGGCATGGTGTGTCTTTTTTTCTTCTGTGAATGTACAGCTAATAAGACATCAGTAGGGCAAGGGAATACCTCAATTTCTTCATACCATTTTTCAGCTTTTTGTTAGTTTAGTTTTAAAGGTGACTGACTGATTACCACACAGATCTTCGACTTAATTACAGCAACTTCAAGTTCAGTGTCAGCAAGATCCCTTCCCTCTCAGGAGAGGCTTTAGCTTGTGAGATTTGGTCTTTTTTGATTCTTCCTGAGCCATATAGTAACATACATTTTTCTAATTAGGAATATGGGTCCTAAAAGGTCAAGAAGCTTAGCTTCAGACATTATTTTCAATGGCAGATAGTCCATAGTTTACAGGTGCTGGCAAAGGTGACAGTGTGTTCTCCAGGGACTGACCCAAGGAATATACTTTTGATCTTCTTGCCTAACCCAGATCAATCATGGCAGATGCCTTGTAGCTAGAAATGCATTCCAGTATTCTCGTTGTAAGGGCTTTTGGTTTCCAAAGGAGCACACATTTCACGGCTCAAAGTTGCATGCTGTTATGGCCCTCACCAGGGAGTTCATAGCCTATAATAACAGGTATCTTCTTTAGGTTATAATAAACAGTACATAGTCACTTATACTAATTGGTAAAATTCCCTTTTGTCTGTTGGATACTTCATACTTAGTTATTGAAAACAATTAATCGCCTCCTGGGCATTCTTGGCACTGTAGTGAAGAGTTTGAATTGCTGTATGTCATTAAGCCGGAAGTCAGAGACTTAGTACAGTTGTTCGAAGCACAGACTTCTACTGCTGAAGAACATTGTAAGATGTTTTTGCATTGATATAACATCAGTAGAGGAGGCACTTTGTATTCCTAAGGGTCTTTGTTCAGTGCATGTATAGTTTTAGGGCAAATTGTCTTCCCAGAATCATGGAACAGTTGAGGTTGGAAGAGACCTCTGGAAGTCGTCTTGTCCACGTCCTCTGCTCAAGCAGGGCTACCCAGAGTCAGTTGCCTAGGACCATGTCCAGATAGCTTTTGAATAGGTTGGCATAACAATCACTTTTATTAAACTTCAGAGCAGTGAAATTTGTGAGTGAATTTACTCATAGGTGCCTAACATGCACTTCAAGATTGTTTAGTAAATTATGACATCTAAACTAGTGGAGGAGACATAAATTAAATTTGAAAAATTGATTTTACACAAAACAAATTTTATGCTATAACAGTAATTTTTAGTGTGCAGTTATGGTTACCAGTGCAGCAGCTATGTTAGAGGAACCTGCTTGATTCAGAATAAATTTTTGTGCCTGCCTATATTATAAATTAGAATTTGTAAATGGAGAATATGCTGCTTTATTTTTTTATAACCTTCTCTTTTGTTTGGGCCATTTTGTGATACCACAATAAAATAAAAACCTCTGGATCATATGTAGCATATGTACCCATATTCCCAGATGTATGGAGATATTCTTTCAAAAAATCAAATGTTGTTCTGATGTGTGCAAAAGATACAAGCCAATTTCTTACTTTGCGATCTAATAATGTACGGAACATTCTCTCAACTTACATTGATGTTATTAAAGAGTCTTGCCTGTTACCTTTAGTAACTAAAGTACCTTTTTTTTTCCTTGGAAGTAATGAATATCCACTCCTCCTTTTAGATAAGTAAGGTTCAAATGAAGAAGGAAAACAGGACTGTGAGGTTAATGATGTTCTGTTATCCAGCTATTGTACCTAGCTAATGTAGGGTTTTAAATTGATACACATTGCTGTAATAGTGTCACATAAGAATGACAGCAACAGCGAAGTTACAAGGAAACTCCATTGGAGTTTCTGGTATTATCTGTGCTCCAGTGTTCCAAAAAACTGAAACCACAATTCAGCAAATCTGTCGTATATGGAAGGAATCTTTTTTTTTTCTTTAGTGTCTCTCAAAGAGGAGCAGTCATTTTAATATTATGTCCTTCTTGTGCCTTGAGATAACCTCTTGATTGGCAAGACGGAACATTACTCATAGGTAGTGGGACTGACAAATTCTGGTTTCTAGAAGGGATCTGGGAAAACAGCCAACTGTGGGGCCTCTTGGCTTCATTATAAATTAAACCTGTAGTTTTTCTGGCAAGATAAAGCTAATAAGCTTTGTTGGTGTACTCACTGTCTAGCTAGACAAATAGAAAGTTCCCTATGATTGAAGAGGCAGGAAAAGCAAGGGCGTATGCCGTTTTTGAGGTTGCTTACATCACTCTTCCTCACACGGCTTTTCATTGCTCTCTGGGTTGCAAAACTTCATGATTTCCAGCGCTTTGGTCACCAGGCGTCCAGGCGTTTTCTGCCCCTGGGGGAGTTGTCAGAGCTGTGTCTGGAACAGACATTAGTGACTGCGTTAGCCAAGTTGGGGATCTTCACTAGAACAAGGAATGAGTAATTTTTCATTTTAAATCAATAATTTCCTGGATTCAAGAATGAATTTTGAATCCACTAGACTAGACAGTCTTCTAAGCTGGGTCTCTGCACAATACTTATACAGTAGAACTGTTATAAGGCACAAGTATATAAATAGCTTTCAAGTCTGTGATTTCACTTATCCAAAGGATAAGAAAACTGGTCAGTATAGAGTAGCGTCACCAGGAGAAACATTGATCACGTTGTCCCAGAATAGCATGCATTTGATACTTAGGATGCTCCTCTGCATGATGAAGGGCTTACATACCTTTTGGCAAAGATGCGTAGAGGAAGGTTTTAAATGCAGAACTTCTGGATAAAGAGGGCCACTCTCTGTCCCTTCCAGCCTTTATTTTCAGTGGAGGTTGAAGTCTTGATTTGCCTAAAGCAGTCTGTGGCATAAAATGGGAAAGAATATAAGCAAATGATGGTAGTAATTTAATATATTGGGTTCTTAAATTCTTTTGGGGTTGTTTTTTAGGGGTTTTTTTGAGCATGGGCCATGGAAGAATTTTATTTAGAGAGTTCGATATTTTGTCACCTAGTACTGTGCGTTCTCAAGTAATGCTGGAAGAGCAGTGATAGCTAAATACTGAAGAATTCACACACACTCTCCCTTGTGTTTAGTATTTACAGTATGACTTCCTAATCCCTTCCTATTCATCACTCCATATCCTTTCTAGGAGAATGAAATGGGACAATCACAGTTGACTGGGCATGTTTTACACTAAGATTAGAAGCATCCCTCCTTTCCAGAGCTCTCCCCTCTGGTTTAGGGCAGTTTTACCTTACAGTATTTCTTTGATCACTTTAATAAATCAGTGATTTGGACAAAGTAATTCAGTGTCTGAATCCAAATCTCATTTAAAATCTTTGTTCAAGTTGTACAGCCTTCTGCTTGAGTGATCCTAAATGATAATGTAAATGGAGTTTAGTTTGCAGTGAGGATTTCCTTTATAGTCAACATTAAATCCCATGTTCCCATCCTATCCATTGATCTGCCTCAAGGTTTGGTCTTTTCTGCTTCGTAATTTCCATTCTTGGGTATCACAGTGCTGTGGTGAGTTAAGCCTTTCCTTTCTTCATGTCTTTTCTCGTCACCCTTTTTTCTGTAATGAGAGTGTGATATGTAGCATTGTACTGTGTATGTATCTAAGCAGGAATGTGTCAGTAGTTTTAGTATCCTTACTTTGTGTAGAACAAAAAATCAAAATCTAAAGCAAGTCAGGAAAGTAGCATCAGTATTATCGAGTATATGAGATTAAGTTGCCATAGAACGAAGAGTATTTGTTTCACAATAATAATCAGGACCACTGTACTTGGTTTATCCAAGTAGAGGTTTAATTCATAATATAGTAAGTTTTTCACCTGACACTTTTTAGATGTTATATAACCCTGTGAAGCTTAAGCTATTCTAAAAGCAATGTCCCAACTTCTTTGTTTTATTCTGCTTCTTACAAAACAGACTATCAGATCTAAGTTAACATTTACTGGTTCCAATTTTCCCCTTGTTTTATCAGAATTCCACAGTGAAGTAGTTTTGGTTTTCCTTATTTTGAACATTTGGGAATCACCAATATGAAAATACTCCAAATTATAGTATTTGTATTTTTTCTGCGATGAACTTGCCCAAAGCAAATATGTGCACATTTATTGTCAAAGTCTTTTCTGGGACTTGGAACAGGAATGAACAAATGTCCCCAAAATAGTTTGGTCTTTTAATCCATTTGTAATTGGTAGGTCTTAGGAGTAAAACTTGAGAAAGCATAGTCGCATAGATTGCTTCCTAATGTCAGCACACAGCTGAATGGAGAATTAGCATGATGTTATTCTGCATGATTAGGCCAGGATGTCAACAAAATGGATGTTATCCATACTTAGATTGTGAAATAAATTACCAGATGATTTCAGTTGTGGTTCTCAGTATAAGTGACATTTTTACATATATGAAATAAATGAGTAATAAATAGACTTAGTGTTTCATTGAAGAGGAGAAGCAGAATCTAAATGATTTTTTTTTTTTTGCTGTTTATGATAGCAATGTTCTGTTTTGAATTACTTGGGTGAATGAAAGTATTGCACTCAAGTTGGAACCAACAAATTGTTTTAACAAACAACCCAGGTTGATATCTTGTTGTTGGTGGATAATGGATACATTCTCGTAGCTGATGAATACCAGCAAAAACAAGGGGTCACCCAGTGAAGCTTTAAGATAAACCAGTGACAGAGGGTTTTTTGTGGATTATGTAATTAAACGTATGTACTTAACCAACTGGCTCATGTGCTGCCAAAACAAATCTCTTATGAACAGCTTCTATACTTCTCGTATTTAATTTACATTTTACACAAAGTGTTGTCCATTTATATTAAAACCTGTATGCTTTGAGACATAACCAATATCAGTGGGGTGGAAAGAGTGCCTCCCCCTGCTCCCCTCACTTCAAAACCTTCTCTTGTATTGGCTGGTTTCCATAATAGGATTTTACAATTCCAAGACTCTGCTTTTGACTAGTTTAGGCTATTCATATTATTGAACCCCAGAATTAAGCAATTTCTTAGCTAAATTTAACTGGTTTACAGCTGTGAGGATGTGAGTCATTCCTAATGCATAATTTTTTCTAGGCAAATGCTTTGGAACTGAGACAATGCTTAAGAACATATACATTGCCTCCCCTGAAAATGTGAATTTCAGGTCATTTACCAACTCAAAAATCTTTAGTCTTGGGGCCCTAATTTCTTTTTTTTTTTTCCTTTTTTGTTTTTGTTGGTTTGGGGGGGTGGTGGGTGGTGGTGGTGTTCCCTCTGCTCCCCGAACTTGAATTATCCTGGAGTCTCCTTAGAAGCTTGTAAGGAAAATGCCTCTCAGTATCAGTTTTCAGAAACGGCAAACTTTAGCGATAGGATTGTGTTAGAAGGTTTGAAGGAAATTCAAGCTATGTACTTGCTGGACAGAAAGATTGCAAACATGGTAGTAATGTTCTGAGAATATGATTTGAAACGTCTGGTTTAAGTGGTGGCTGTTGTAGGGAATACAACAGTGCAGAAAAAATTCTTTACTATTAGGAAGCTACTGTAGTTACAATTTAGTTTATGGTGACTGTTCCTGTTAGTTCTCCATTGCAGTGATATGTCAGCAAACTGGTGCTACCAGGGGATGATTAGGTATGCAAAGGAAAGGAGGACAAAAGGAAACAAAGGGATGGAAATGTCCTTAGAGAATATTTATGTAAACATAGCTGAACTATTTTTCTAGCTCATATAAATCTACTTACAAAGCACCTTTGTATGAAAAAGCTCTGGAAAGAGAATCGTCTATTGGATCAGTGTCAATTGTTTGTTGCTCCTTCACCAAAGGGACAAAATAATTAACTGTCTGTACAGGTTAAGTCAATTTTTGTTGTAGCAGCAGTTCTTCCTGCATACCATTCTTTTCTCAAGTCAATCGTGTTGCATAAGCGTGCATGCAAAGTTAGGTCAAAAATAAAGCATAAATTGCATTAGGTGTCCTGCAATTCCTAGATAATGTTTGAAGCTTTGTTTTCTCTATGTGCAAGTTTCTTCCTTTTGAAGCAGTAGCGATGTGCCTATTTGTGGTCCATATATTTATCTGATAATTGAGGTTTTATTTTAAGTAGAAATCATAAAAATAAATTCTTTGTGCTTTCTAAGCTGCATAGCAACAAAATGCTTTATTTGTAAAACTAAACACTGTAGAACTTCATGCTGATTTCAAAGGACTTTTTGCAGATGGACATCATGACAGTAAAAATGACAAAAAGATTTTGTCGTCTGAAAAAGCAAGCAACTTTTTTTTTTTAGGGAGCTATTCTGAATTTTAACTGGACCTGAGTGGCAGTAGATGACTGTGTAAGATGTACCACTATGCTGTTGTTTCCCCATCTCAGATTCTCTTTTTGTCCTGTCCTTTTGCATGCTCTCACTACCTCCACTAGCCTGGTTCTCTTTCTTAAGCCAACAGAGTGTTCCTCTGTATCCTATGGCCACTGCAGGAGTCTCCGGGTATAAGATTCTCCGTACCAGTTAAAAGTGTTACAGAATCCCACAATGTTAGGTTCAGCAACATTAGGGCATTTCCAAAGTGCAGAATGATATTCCAATGTGATGTTGCAAAGATAGTGATGTTCCAGATAAGCATTGAAGTAGAGCAGCAGTAAAAAGAAGAAAACTTTCTTGGGAGACAAAATAAAAATTCGTCCTGTCTTCATTGGGTAGCAAAATTAATGAAAAATGAACAAATGTTTACCTCTTAACTGAACAGTTCACCATCTCTGCACCAAAGTGTTAACTGGGACTCCAGAATTTAAAGTTCTTTAAGAAGAGAGGGAAAGACCAGCACTGGTATCTTGCATTTGCATTTCATAGTGTCTTTAATTTACTTTATGCTTAACAAACGTTACTAAATTAACTGATACACAAACTACTTGAAGATGATTTTTAGTATGGTGATTCAAGAACAAAAACCTCTGAATATAACTTGACAACAGTTTAACCGTATTTATATCAATTGTATCATAAAGTAAAAATTTGTATCTTATTATGTTGTATAATAAATCGTATCACATATCAATTGTATCATAAAATAGTTGATCACAATGTAAAAAGAACGTACTGAATGCGGCTGAGCTTTGGAAGGAACTCTGACCTGTGCTTGCCAAAATGTTACTGAAAAAAGGGAAATTGTTTTGATCTATCCTGAACTTCAAAACAACTTTAAAATCTCACCCTTGCAACAAGACATGTTATGCTTGAAGCTTCAGCATTCATTCGGCTTCAGTACATTGTTGTTAGTCTTGGGAATTTAACCTTTAATATTAATAGCAAGAACATTACTTTTAATCTAATTGATTCAGTACAGTGATATGATATTCACCCATGTGACAGACTGTATTTCTCTGGGGACTTTAAAAGCAACACCTGGTATCGGAGGTTCAAATGGAGCCAACACACATATAAAACATCAGATTTTGCTTCCTTCCATGCAATGGTGAGCTATACTTCCCACACACACCCCCTCTCTGGAATTTGTTAATGCTAAACTAAATGTAAAAGTTTGCAATTCATGCAGGACTGTTGCAGTGGTACTTTTGCAAGATGTGCAATAGAAAGACAGTTATAATGATGAGGTTTTCAATGTGACATTTATAAAACTGGAGCTTAATCTTATAAAACTGACTAGTAACATTTACTTATAGGCTTTCATTATAGTCTCCAAAATATGACTTTCAGAAACACAGTAATATTTACAAATCCAGTAGTATAGCTTTCTTGAACAGTCTCTCAGGACTGAAGGTGACCTCTCATTAATACACTTTAGGAGCAAAATTTCTTGAATTCAGATCCATCTCAATTTTCTAGAGTAAACTTCTTCTGAAGCAACAATTTTTTTTATGTCAGATACAACAACGTGATTGTGTCAGTTGTAACTGTTATGTTTTCATCCTGATTTTGATGCAAACCCACCTTTCTCAGCTTCTGAAATACTTTGGGATTCTAGCAAAATCAAGTATGACTGCAGGCTATCGAATTTTTTATCGTTATATTAGTATTGTTACATTGAAGGGAGTGGCATGTCTCCAACTAGCCAGAATTGTAGCTGTTATGTCATCACATACCTGCTTACTCACCCACTCTCTCTTCCACAATAGCTTTTTTATTCCTCATTTTAATATTCCTGACATGGACAAAATCACCTCTGCCTGTGAGAATCCATTATCTCCTTGAAGTCATTGACCCTGGAGCTGATGTGACCAATAGTGCCTTTACAAAACCAAGGAAGAACTGTTTGGAAAGCTCACAGCTTATGTGCAGTTTTTCTTTCTTTGGATGGCTATGCCATAGGGCTGGAACAGAAAACCTCTCATACCACCTGGTTATTTAGATCCTTTTTACAGTACTGCTTCCACCAGATGAAAGCCAGGATTGAAAAAGTGGGAGGCTTAGCAGTACCCTGAGATACTATTTTGTACAGCTGCTCTTGTAGTACAATCAAGGGATATTATCACCTGCTAAATTGCTTGTCTTCTGTATATTCAGTGTATATTACGACGAAGATGTCATGTTATCAATCAAAACAATCTCTTTGCGGAGCTGCACTGAGGAAGCCAAGTGCAGAGTATAAGCAAAAGCATTTTCACCTTTTTATAGCAAAAAAGTACAGTGAGAGATTTCTGTGCAGATAAGTAATATAGCTCCTTAATACATATTGGAGACACACACAAACAGTGGAATTTACTTTGAGGGTGGCAGAGCACTGGAACAGGCTGCCCAGAGAGGTGGTGGAGTCTCCGACTCTGGAGACATTCAAAACCTGCCTGGATGCCATCCTGTGCAACCTGCTGTAGGTGAACCGCTCTGGCAGAGGGGTTGGACCAGATGATCTCCAGAGGTCCCTTCCAACCCCTAACATTCTGTGATTCTATAACTCTGTGAATATGCAATGAACTTTCTCAAGTTGGAAAATATTTTGAATATTAAATAGGCATTTTGCATTTTTAAAATATTGCTAAACATTATTGGATCTTCATATTTCTAAGAGGATTGTTTCACTATTTCCTTATTGTCTCAGAATTTGAATTTTTTTTCTTTAACCACTTTATTCCTTTTAGAAGTCAAACAGAATAGCAAGAATAAAATTGAAAGTGGAAAATGAAACATAAATGCAGTTAATTCTGTTACAACCCAGGTAATGAAAAAAGTTATCATTGCGAAGCATCAATCTTTGATTAAAAACAAATATTTTGAAGGAGGAAAAAAGTTCTTTTCCAATAACAGGGTGGGGGGAAATAGAGATTGAATGACCAGTTCACAGACCCACTTCATTTATTCTAACTCAAAAGTCACTGCTACAATAGAAATTGTTTTCCAAGTGTTCAATTTACGCGTACCCTGGGGTTGAGGATGGTTCTACAGAAAGACTTCTTGGTTGAAGCGTGGTATGAGGGATCTGTTAGTAACTTCTAACTAGAAGAATTTGAGAGTCTTGTGGCCTTGATAGGTATTAAACTTGATGTGTCTCGTTTAAATCCTTGGGCTGTTTTTAATTTGAATTTGCTTGGGGTTTTCAGTGGGATTTGTATTTGCAAAAAGTAGAGTGCTCCTTGCCTTTGGAACGGAATGCCAGAGGAAGCTTCTCTTGCCTCTGCTCCTGTGCTTCAGGGCTGGAAAGCAAAATAATTAGTTCCACACAAATAGGAATAAATCACCCAGGTTGAAACATGATAGTGTCTGACAACTGGTAATGTTGGGAAAAAAGATTTCAGTAAATCATTATTGATGAGGAAATTGGTATGCAGACCAGATGATTCCAGTGTGTTTATGTGTACCTTTATAGTAAGCTTAGTGTTGCTAACTTATCCATAGATTACTCTCTTTACCCTGCAAAATAAGTATATATGGCATGAATAAAGATCAAATAATAGTATATTTTTTTTATTTTTCCTATTTAGAAATTTTGTACAATGATATATATTCCTTAGTTTGTAGAACATATCAGAGGAAATGTATCATTTTCCAAATATTTGAAGACTAAACAGTGCTGGTTCGATTCTTGTCCCTTCATGTTTTCCAGAGGGCTTTGAAGTTCCATTGTGATTTATTTAGTCTTTTGTTGGGGAGAAAAGAAAAGACCCTATTTTGGTTATCTGTTTTATTTTTATCCGTTAGTTAAGAATTTGTTTAGAATTACTTTTTTGGAGGGTTGGGTAGGAAAAAAGGATGGTAAAACAAATATGGCATACATTATGTATTCTTTTTGAAAGGGATTCTGAAACAGCTTGCAAAGGACATAATAGCAAAATTCTTCTTTAAATAACTACATGGGCAAAGTATAGACTATTCTTTGCTTACTTCTTCAGATTATGTCATTTTGGAGAACCTGTGGTTTAGTTGTTATTTGTTACAGTAGTGCAGGTTTGAAAGAAAAATGGAATAAAAGCAATTATTGTATTGTCGATCATGATTTCTTAAGGAAATTTTGCATCTATTATACAAATTTTCCAATTTTGACACATTGTGCCAGTTGGAGTTTTATGTAGTTTAAGGCATGTCCATGTTTGATTGGGGATGATCAGTTATCTGATCCTACAAAAGGCACAGCTGTAAGTAGCTTTGGGGTGAGTTTTTTTTGTAGTTCATTGCTATTATTGTGGTTTGGAACATTACAATATGCTTGCTGTTTCCTGGAGGAGAACAAAAAAAATCATTCATTACTCCAGGCTGCAAAGCATGCACAGAGACTGAAAAAATAGGCAGGTTCATGCTTTCTATATGTTACATTTTTTTTATATGCACTAGGGTGCAGTTGTAACGGGAAGATGCCGCAGTCATACGTAGTACTGTCGTACAGCTGTCATCTTACTCTGGCCACAGTAAACAGTGTTACTGGAACATGAAAATGCATGCTGTGCTTGTGCAAATGCTTGTGCCGCCTTGACGAGCATCTTAATATATGCCGAAGCTGAATTATTTAGCTGTCTCTTGTGGACAGTTTGCTCTCAGCAGAAAGTCACCCTGCACTATCCGCTCTTCAGCCAGCTGGAGCCTTTGGGGAGAGTGTTTCGCCTCCAGAAGTAAACACGAGTCTAAGAATAGCTCAGCCTTCTTTGTAGTATATTTTCATGGTCGGCTGTCTAAATAGCCAGCCTGTCTAGACAGCTGACAACACTGACAGCTCGGAAGGTCAAAAGCAGCCACGTAGGCTACTCTTGGGGATGTTACCTTCTTGGAAGCTGGACGTGTAGGCGCCAGGAGAACTTTGCAGTCAGAACAAGTTGAGTTCTTTCTGAAGCTCCATGGGCTACAAGCATATGCTACTAAGGCATTAAATAATAGATATGAGTGTGTAAAGAAGGAATTTTCAATTCTCACAGTTATTTCTAACTCACATGGTGTGTCACCGGTTATGGTCTTTTGGTGCCCTTTAAAACTTATTTTGTAGTGTCATTTGTGTTGTCCTTCAATTTAAATTTTAAGCATAACTTGGAGGCCTAATAGCTTTTTCCCGGGGGAAACTAATGACAAAGATAAATCAAAACAAATTTCAGTAAAAACAGCAACCAAAAAAACCATACGCATTTCTGCTATCAGTAGTATATAGGCTGTGTACAAAGCTGGATTGTAAGTTTACATGTGCTTGCTTAAGAGGAATAAAAAAAACTGGTACAGAGAATCTTGTACCAGGAGAATCCTTTCGTGGCCAGGGATTACAGAGGAACATTATCAAGGTGTTCCCTGAATTAGATTGTTCTTCCTCCTAGCTTCCACTTGTAACACATCTAACATTATTTGTGACTGATGTTCAGTCTCCTGCAAAATCTTTTAAATTTATCATTACAGATCTAGACCATTTTCTAAAACTGTGTTCCAGAGGTACTTTTAATACAGATAACAAAGTAGTAGTGGGTGTGTCTAACCAGGCATTTTCTCTGTAATCACAGCAACTCAGTTCTTCCAGGGTTGAAGAGTAAAACTTGAGGATAGTTGCTGTATTTCCACTTCCACTAAGGAGCTGCTAACTACTGTTTGACAGGGGAAGCAAAAAGGCTAGTAATGATTTCAAAAAGTCTACTAAATACTGGACTGGACAGCCTTTGGGGTTCTCTTGTTATGTTATTTCTTACAAATGTCTTTGAAAGAATATCTTGCTACAAGTATTTAGGGGGTGGGTACCTTACATGCCACATGTCATTCACCAGTTTATGATGTACATTTGCTGATGCAAGAAGAACTTGTCAGCAACAAGAAAAAGGAAGCAGCTGAGAAATCTGTACCCAGTTTAATCCTTTGCTGATAAATTTGTTTTCGACAGGTTGTCATAATGACAATGTGTCTGTTTCTTGTGATGTGTACGTATGCATAAAATGGGTTTAGCATTACATCAAAAGATATATTCAGAACTCACAAATTGAATTCTACAGCTGCAGAAAGCAAGGCTGATGTATTCTATACCCAGGGAATGGTGCTTTGTGTTAGTCCATCATATCGCAAACCGCCACTTCACTTCAGGTGGAGAAGCAACATGCCAGTACAGTAAAGAATATGGCAGTACCAAAGGAAATAGAATCACAGAAGGTTAGGGGTTGGAAGGGACCTCTGGAGATCATCTGGTCCAACCCCCTGCCAGAGCAGGTCCACCTACAGCAGGTTGCACAGGGTGGCGTCCAGGTGGGTTTTGAATGTCTCCAGAGTCGGAGACTCCACCACCTCTCTGGGCAGCCTGTTCCAGTGCTCTGCCACCCTCAAAGTAGGGAAGTTCCTCCTCATGTTCAGACGGAACTTCCTATATTCAAGTTTGTGCCTGTTACCCCTTGTCCTATCCCTGGGCACCTCTGGAAAAAGACCAGACCCCTCCTCCTGGCGCCCTCCCTTTAGGTATTTGTAAGCATTGATGAGATCCCCCCTCAGTCTGCTCCTCTTCAGACTGAAAAGACCCAACTCCCTCAGCCTTTCCTCAGAAGAAAGATGTTCCTGTCCCCTAATCATCTTTGGAGCGCTTAAAATAATACTTCTTGACAACTTCTTAACTATCAAGTGCCTTTTTTGTTTTACGTATGCAGTAACGCTTTTCTCAGCTTCTTTCTTTTCGTATTGTTAATACATTGATCATTCTTCAGTCACATGGTGCCCAACATCCTCAGAAATTAGCAATAATACCCTTTCCACGTGTTGTTCTTGTAAATATTATTTAGAATTTATTGCTCTGAATTCTTTCCTGACTCTTGGAAAGGTTACTGATTCTTTGTTAATATTTGATGGTTTTGGTTGCATTGCTTGATGTTTTGATGTAGGATTATAGGAACTAGGCTCTTGCCTACTTCCTTTGCTTTTAGAATATTTTAAAGAGTTTGATACGCTCCTAAGATGATTTTGTGTGGTTTTGCTTACTATTTTCTTAAAATTTACTCCTCTTCTCTAAGATTGAAAATCTTCAAGAACAGTTAAGAGACAAGGAGAAGCAAATGAGCAGCTTAAAGGATCGAGTGAAATCCTTGCAGGCTGACACCACAAATACTGACACTGCCTTGACCACTCTGGAAGAAGCCCTGGCAGAAAAAGTGAGTGTGGGAAGACGAAATCTCTTCCTTCGAAAGGTCCTTCTCCTAATAACCCCTCTAAAGTCGGGTTTTTTCCCTGTGTATTTCCTGGGCACTGCATACAAGACATCTCCAATGCGGGGCCCCAGTGACATCTTTTGTCGCCAGCAGCTGAGGGGGGCGGGGGGGGAGGAGGAGGAGGAGGAGAAGGAGGAGGAGGAGAAGAAGGAGGAGGAGGAGTGGGGTTGCTGCCGAGCTGCTTCCCTCGCTAGAGGGCGCTGCAGGATACGCGGAGCGCAGCCGGGCTCCATGCCAGGAGCCAGCCCGGGGCACCCCCGCAGCCCCCTGGGGGGAGCAGGGGAGGGTAGAGCTGGGCCACAACCTGTTGCTCCAGCAATTAGCTACCTGCCATCATTTGGTGTGAAAGAAATTGGTGTTCTCACGGTGTCTTCTCTTTACACTGTGCATCTTTGGTATGATTGTGGGATGCCTTACATTTCAGCTGTGGATTCTTCTGCTTTTCCCCTTTTTTCTTATTTTTTTTTAATTTTTCTTTTATAAGTCATGCTAATATCTTATTTCATTTTATCTTCTCTGCTCAGACATTTTAATAAGAAATTGATTTTTAAAGTTCTGCTGCATGAAATTGAGTTTTAGTTCCCAATATTGAATTAAAATGAATAGTTGTCCTGATGTAGCTGTATATCTGTCTCACTTTATTTGCAGCTTCATTGTTCTCATCATAATTTTTTTATGCTTGCCCAATTCTCAGGAGATAGTGGACTGAGGGAACAGCCCTGTCTTGTTTTGTTTTGGTGGGGCAACTTTTTGGAGTTACTGGATATTTTTTCTTGATTTCTGGAGAACCAGGGTTACACCTCCTTTAGTCTGTCAGAGTCTATAAATGTAAAGTTATGGCAAAGCTTTTCCTGAATTTGGGGAATCCACTTGCATCCCTTCAGCTTCCAAAATAACCAGAGCTCCATTGATATCTGGTGTACAGAAAAGTGTTTTTGTTGCCTTTTCTCACTGCACATTAACCCTGGTGTCACTATGCATTACACCCCTTCCTCTCTGAAAGGAACTCAACTCTACATTTTGGAAAAATAAGATTTAAATAAGGAAGCAATATGTCATGTATCCTGGTCTCGCTTAATTTTGAGTATCAGAACCAGATAAATTGCATTGCATTGTAACAATAGCATGAACTTTCAGCGATACAGAAGGCCTGGTGTTTCTTAGCAATGAATCCTTAGATTTCTCAAGTTTCCTCCTTCTTGAGGATCTGTTTTACAAGCGTAAAAGAAAATGGCAATATCCTGCACTCCTCCTTGTCTACAGTGGGAAGAAGTGTTATGATAAGAAGTTTCAGAATTTGAACTAAGAAGGGTTTTCTTCACAGAGTGCTTTCTTTTTCCAGGAAAGGACCATTGAGCGCCTAAAGGAGACACGTGACAGAGATGAACGAGAAAAGCAGGAAGAAATTGACAACTACAAAAAAGACATTAAAGACCTGAAAGAGAAAGTCAGCATTTTACAAGGAGATCTCACAGAGAAAGAGGTTGACCAGCAGAATGATTGTTATGTTACAATTGTTTATTGTATGTGTATGTGTTATATTTTAGATGGATAGAACTGCTCCTTTATAGTAATGGTCCTGCAACAAGTTTATCTAGTAAAATACATTGTTTGAGAATTTTTCAAAGCATAAATATTTCAGAACCACCTTTTCATGGATAGCACACAGTCCCCTTATTTGCAGCAGTTAATCGTATTAGTAGTCAATGACCAATGGTCAATGATAGCATTTATTGAAGCTATGCGTATCGACAGCTGAAGGCAGAAAGCGAGCTTGTTCCTCTCTAAATATAGGGGGGAAAGGACAGAGGTTAATCAAAGCTGTGGGTGCTGAAAGCATGCAGATAATGCTTATTCTTTTATGCAAATAATACACCTTTTTCTTTTGACTCTGAAGAGTCCTTTTTTGATAGTTAAATAGTTAAGTTGGTTGTTGGTAATGAGCCAGTTGGCTAAACAAATTAACCTAATTGTATTAAAGAAATATAGACGTTCCCTTATCCTCTCTTGGAGTTGTAAGATTCAAGTCTGCTTACAATCCTTTTGCAAAACTTAATCAAAGTAAAACAATACGAAAAATATGCACCCAGGAAGTGCTAAGATTTTGTTTAGGTGCAAGTCAATATTTGACAGGATAAAAAACAAAGAATGGCTTAGAAAACAAGAAGTTGAGATGTCTTTTGGAGATAGGTAGCATGAATCAGTTTCACTTCATAGCAGCTGTATACAGAAAAGCTTTGCTCTCAGTTTTAGATACCACGACCAAATCTGCTAACCACATATGATTTTTAAATACTTTTTAAATTAAAATTATTGTTTCTTAAATGTGACTGTCACTGAAGCACTAGTTCCAGTTTATAGAATCTTCCATCTTTAAAAATGATTTTTAAATTAATTTAGATAATGTTTTCTTTTGATCCTGAAAACCTGAATTAAATCAAGCTGTCATAAGTCAGTGATGTGAGCATCCTGACAAAATATGTAAATATGTTCTAATTTGGATCCTGAATATAGTGTGAAATGAGAGAAAGAAAATAAAGACAAAAAAACCCCTAGCTATTGCACATAAAGAGCATTTACTTGATAATTATTTTGCATCTTTTGTTTTAGTCGTCCTTGCTGGATCTGAAGGAACATGCTTCATCCTTAGCTTCATCAGGACTGAAGAAAGATTCGAGACTCAAAGCGCTGGAAATTGCATTGGAACAGAAAAAGGAAGAATGTTTGAAGATGGAAACTCAATTGAAGAAGGTAATCTTACTTCATAGTTGTATATGTATATGTGGTGTAAATGTTCATATTAGATGAATTGGCCACGTCTACACAGTAATCTTTGGGTCTTAAGTTTCAATTCTGTGAATTGCTTTTAGTAAGTACTGTGAAGTTGTGTCCATGCAAACCATGTTACAAGCTGAGCTCATCAGAAAGTAATTTTCAGACGCTGCTGCTAATTTTGGACTTCATTTACATGCAATAACAGTGCTGTTGACTTTTTTTTTTTAACAGGTACTAGAAATTAAAGACTTAGTCTGCTTCAGTACAGTTTGTAGCAGTAATTGAACCATTAAACTGGTGTAACAGCTGAAAATTTAACAGCTAAACATTTCAGATGTCAGTTATCAATGCATGTAGGTGTTAGTGCAATGAATTCAGATGTGTGATTGGCCTGGCCTATAAGAACACATGAAAACAAATGAAAGTATCATCAGTGAAGTGTATGATCTTTTGTTTTAATCTCATGGCCAGTCACAGCTGATACATTCATAGGAGTTTGGTGTTCAGAAGAATAATACTCTATTACAAGCAAGCTAATTCATTTGAGCAGAAACTTTGGGTTGTAGTTGCATTGCAAGCCTTCTTTATTTTAGCAGTGAGTAGCGTAAATACTGCACTGTTTAGAGGAACTTTGACCTCATTTTAACTTTCTGATTTTAAAAGAGCAAGTGATCAAGAAGCACTAAACACATTAACCGCAATAGTGATAACACTTCTATTTATAAAATTAGAACAACACAAAAGGCAAAACAATTTTCTGAAGACATTTAAGTCTTGGGTTATGGAGTTCTAGCTTTTCTTTACATGTACCAAGGAACAGGAGGAGTGCCTGTGCTGTAATTTGGAACTCTGTCCTAGTTCCTCAAATAAATGTAAGATCAAATTATGAGTTTAGGCTTATTTAGGACTCCTGTTGAGTAGGTGCAAGGTGGGTATTAATGCACATGAGAATTCTATGTAAGTGAAACTCCATATATGCATATCTAGACCCATGTTTGCTATTTTTATTTCTGTTACACAAAATGAACAGTTCTGTTATTCAGCATCAACAAAGTGCAATGGCAAGAAAAGATAGTTGTGAACATTTAATTGGTCTCACAAGCTATTTGCAGTGTACCACACAGTGGGTATTTCAGAAGTCTTAAAGGACACTTTCACTTGAATTCTCTGTCATGAATTGCAGTTTCACCCTTTGTCAGCTCAGATAATGAGTTGAGGAATATATTGTAGCTAAGATTTGCTGATTTGCCAGAGATTTTTTTTAGCAATTGGATGATAGTTTGTAGCTAGACAGCTGCAGTGGATAACATTGATACAATTGCTTTTAAAAAAAAAAAGTACGTACTAACTGGGAGAGCACATAACAAATAGTTTTGGAAATTCAGTTATTTAGGGAACGTATATTTAGCATTTGTAAATGTACTGCTTTTCACTGCTTCCCCTGAGATTGCTTGCCTCACTATAAGCAGTGAGTATATCAGTAGTATAAGCAGGTGTGGAGGTCAACCAAATCTGAAGCGCTGCTAGCTAAAAGGTGAACATGCAGTTAATATGCACTACGACAGCAGCTCTTTGTTATAATTCCTTTAGATCTACCTCTGCTCATGCCATTTTAGAGAGGATTGTGCTTAATAGCTGGCATCCAGGAACATAAGGACACTGGGCCAGTTCATAAGACCACATATTTTTACAATCCAATCTCTTTTTTTTTTTCCCCAGGAAATAATTAAGAGGGTGAATTATTCTCCTGTGATCCTTTTCCTGAGGATTAAAATGGGAAAATAGCTCAAATGTAAAGAGCACTATTAGCTGTACAGAATAGCAGTAGGACAAATAACTGCATTCTTAATTTGGTTCTGAGAAAAATAATTAATATAAATGCATTGTATTGTAAACAGAAATAGATTTGCATCTTCCCATCCAAAGAAGCTACCTAAACTCATTCAGTCAGGGTTGTTTCAGTTCTACAAGCAAGGAAAATTGATAGTCTGCCATTACCTATGTGCAGTATAAAGCTCTTCTGTAATATTCTGGGATATCTGTTCCTCTGCTTCAGGCATTACTGCTTACTAGGGCATTTAGACAACTGTTTCCTGTGCGGAGACCTTAAAGTGCTCTCTCGAAAGTCATACTGAGACAAAAACACCAATACCTTGTTCCTTTTCTAAATACTGTGTCTTGTTGGGCTACTCCATTCTTATTCAAGGAAAAATTCAAATTCAATTGAAAGATTTTTTTGGTGATAAGAAGTCAGTCCACAACGGTTTTTTATAAAGGAAAAAAGTTCTAGGACCCAAGTATGCTTTCATGTAATTAACTGTACATTTGGTTTCCTTAAGCTGTACGAAAGAGCCTGCTTCTACCACTGATCCTCCTTGCTTTCTAGAATTAGTCATTTACTCTTACGAAAATATAGTTAGCAACCTCTTGAATACGTTTTACAGTTATGAGTAAGTTTAGATATTTCTTTAATAACCTTTTTTCCATCAGTTTTTAATTTGCCAATGTTTTTTGTCTTTTGCAAAAAAGTACAAAAATGTATTTTTAAAAGGCTTTCTCTCTTTAAATGCAATGCATATTTGTTCAGGCGGTTTGACAGTTTTAAGGTGGATTTGTTTCTTGTCATCCTTGAAACGCTTTATGGTGAGACCCCATCTGGATCCTCAGCCCTGGAAAGACATGGAGTTGCTGGAACAGGTCCAGAGAAGGGCCACAGAAATGGTCAGAGGGATGGAACACCTCTGCTGTGAGGACAGGCTGAGAGAGTTGGGGTTGGTCAGCCTGGAGAAGAGAAGGCTCTGGGGACACCTTGTTGTGGCCTTTCAGTACTTACAGGGGGCTTATAAGAAAGATGGGGATAAACTTTATTAGCAGAGCCTGTTGTGATAGGACAAGGGGTAGTGGTTTTAAACTAAAAGAAGGTAGATTTAGACCTAGATGTATGGAAAAAAAAATTTACAATGGGGGTGGTGAAACACAAGTTGCTCGGAGAGGTGGTAGATACCCCATCCCTGGAAACATCCAAGGCCAGGTTGGACGGGGCTCTGAGCAACCAGATCTAGTTGAAGATGTCTTGGCTCATTGCAGGAGGGTTGGACTAGATGACATTTAAAGGTCCCTTCCAACCAAAACTATTCTATGATTCTATGATTAATTGTGATAAATAATCCAGCTCCAATATAAAGCTTCTAAAAACTCAGTTTACACCTCTGCATTGTTAAGCATTGCAAATAACTGTCACAATTAACCCTAAAACTAATGGCTACATGAGAGCATCCAGTTTAAAATCGAATTAGAGGTTTATTATGTTGAGTTTTATTACATTATCTTAGTGCTGTTTTGCATAAGACACGTGCAGGAAGCACTTTCTTGTATGGCTTTTAACAGCAAACGGCAAAAAGTTTTTTCTTTTAGGCTGTTTCCCTTACAGTTTGAACAGAGATGTGTCTAAAATCAATCTTGTTTCTCTTGCCTCTTATTTCCACTGAATGGTTTGAGTACTTTCAGTTAAATCTATTAGCCTTAGAAGTTAAGAAACTGACAAAAGAGACTGAATCGGGCTACTGTTAAGCCATTAGATAAAAAGATTTGGGCAGTCCTGGAGAAAAACTCTTGCTAATCTCTAAACAGTGGGCCTTTGAGAAATCATGAACAGTGCAAGCTTCCACATTTTCTGTAAAAGGTATTTAATTTACACTTAAATGAAATCTTATTAACCAAGTGGAGTGCAGGCATGCTGAAAAGTTGCTGGTATTATTTTTGTTTCCATGTAAGCAGCCTCCCATGTCTGATTCTAGGTGTCCACTTCTCATTGTTAGTATTCTACTTTTTACTAATGACTGTATTATATTGATCCCTGTCTCAGCGAATAAACTTGCAGTGTTTTTCATGTTTGGGGTTGGGTTTTTTTAATAATGATACTAGTTATGCAAATCTGTGTGCTTAATATTTTAATTATTCTCTGTCATTGCTTCTATGCTCAATTGTCAGCCTGCTGCCAGCAGGAGATACTATGGCAGATTCTGAATGCTGAAAGCAAGCCATAAATCCCTGTTGAGTTTACATGGCCTGGTGTCCTGCCTTAAATAGTCTCCTTTTTTGCTGAGATAGAATCATTAGAGGGAAATCACACGCAGGGGGTTCTCCCCCTGTTTTTCTGTGAAGTGGTTTTATGCTTGGTGGCTTGCCTTTCCTCCCCCCCCCGCCCTCCCCAGGAAACTCTTTTCTTTCAAACTAATACTTTAATGTAATAGTTTTATATTAAAAAAGTTTTTTTCTGGTTGTTTCTCTTCAGAACAGACTCTTCCTAGCTTTTTCTGTCTTGAATCTACCAGACAACATGCTTTGTTTCATTTTGTTTTTCTATTCTGGGAGAGAGATGCCAATTAATATTAAAATTTGTTCCAGCGAAGATGAGTGGATTTTTTCTCTGTCTTCATTTCCAGTGCATAGTTTTTCTCCCTATGGAGATGTTTTTCTTATTTGAAAGGGATCAAGGTCACAAAAAAGAAAGAGTCCAAAACCATATGTTAACAAACTTCCTCTTGGTAAAGTTCTAGGAACTTTTCATCATAGAATGTTAGCAGTGATTCGCTGCCAGGAAAATACCTCTAGGTTCAACAAGCTCACACAGAGGATGTGTTTTTCTGCTGTGGTGTTCTTTCAAGTTCAGGAGGATAGTATCTTTCAAAAGACAGGAAAAAAATGACTGAATGAAATGTTCACCCAAACTCTTTCCCAAGATAAAGCTCGGTTAGTCTAATACAGGCTCTGGTGCTTTTTTTTTTGTGAACATGGGTTTCCTGCCACAAGTGAAAATATTACTGATAATATTGGTAGATGAGATAGAAGTACTGGTTTTTTTGTTCTCAGATGATGATTTGTTTTTTCAATGAAGGGATGATAAATGATGTATTCAGCACAACAACTGTTGTGATTTAACCCCAGCCGGCACCTGGAACCACACAGCCACTTGCTCGCTCCAGTTGCAATGGGGGAGAGAATCAGAAGAGTAAAAGCGAGGAAAAATTCATGGGTTGAGATAAAGACAGTTTAATAGGTAGAGCAAAAGCTGCGCATACAAGCAAAAGTAAAACAAGGAATTCATTCACTGCTTCCCACCATCAGGCAAGTGTCCAGCCGTCTCCAGGAAAGCAGGGCTCCATCATGCATAATGGTTACTTGGGAAGACAAATGCCATGACTGTGAACATCCCCCCCGCTTCTTCTTCTTCCTCCAGCTTTATATACTGAGCATGACCTCACATGGTGTAGAACATTCCTTTGGTCAGTTGGGGTAAGCTGTCCCGGCTGTGCCCCCTCCCAGTTCTTGTGCACCCCCAGCCTGCTCGCTGATAGAGTAATATAAACAGCAGAAAAGACCTTGACTGCCTAGCAACAACTAAAAACATCAGTGTGCTATCAAAAGTATTTCTCATCCCAAATCCAAAATCATAGCACTATACCAGTTGCTGGTAAAAAAGTTAACTGTATCCCAAATGAAACCACAACAACAACCGAGAAAGAAAAATGCTACCAGGGAAATCAGGATGTCTTGTAAAAATAAAAGTAAAAAACCCACAATTGTGTTCAGCATTCAGATAGTGCCAGTTACTGAATTAGTTTTCTAAACCATTTGGCTACCTTGTAATTGATATAAGCAAAGCAGCAGAAGTCCTGCTCAACCTGTAAAACTGTCATCTGTAAATCCAAAACACAGGACTATGTTAAGTATTTGAGAACTGGAGAAAACTGTTAAACTGAGAAATCAAGATCAAGTTTGCAACTTGCACAAGGGTAACTCTCCGTATTTCTCACATTTCAAAAGCTGGTTAGTAATACACGCTAAAACCATGAATTAAGATTATGTCATCTTAGTAAATTAATGTTGCAGCTATTATTTTAAATTCTTTTCTTGTTGCGTCTTTCCTTTTTCTTTCTCGCTCTGTTCCTATCCCAAATTTTCCCTGTCTTTTCCTATCTTCTTTCTCCCTTTAGCATCCTGAAGTTTTATTGAGTCATCCATCCAAGCCAGTAAGTTCCCTGGCAAACTGAGAGGCTATTGCCAACCTCGTTTATTTTTCTATGTTGCATATGTATTCTCCTGTGCTTTTATATTTGGACCAACACAGATTACATTGGTGAATTACTTTAGTAGTGGGTATAGATGGTATGGGTACAAGCAAAATGCTATAGTATGACTGACCAGTCATGCTCAGAAAAAATCCTTCTAAAATGCTTTTGCTTTTTGGCTTCATTAGTCTAACTTTATTTCTGTTTGGACAGCTTAATATTGTGCCAGTGTTTTTGTTTCCCTTTGCTGCAGTTGTTTGAAGTGTCCTGTAGCTTTTCTTTCATCTCCATTGTCCGTGCATTTTCAGAGCAAGAATGTAGAATTTCCATGCAAATCAAGCTTCTTGCGTGAAAGTATTCTGTAACACCATGTACAGCAGTGCATTAGAAATAATAATTAAGTTACAGCAAGTAAAAGATTGCTTAAAAACTTGTGTAACCATTAAGCTGACTGGTACTATGTGGGTTTAATTTTGGATCCTATTACCAGCCTTCTGTTTGGTGTCAAAGAGCACTCCTTTCAAGGAGTGTTTGTATAATATCTTGACACCGTAAATTACATAATCCAAGGTGTTTTTCATCAGAGATTTCTTTTGTGACTGTATGCATCAAAAATTGTGTTACAAAACTTTCAGAAGGCTGGTATCTGTGGTACTCTTGGCAGTGTTCAGAGTAAATGTAGCTGTGTATCCTGACAATCATTGTCTGAAGGTCAGAGTATTCCTGGTGCTTTGTAGTTCAGTTTTTGCTATATCCTGTATTATAAATTATTTTAACAGAGCAGATAATACAATGCATTTATGGGACTAGATGTGGGAAGAGTTGCATGTGCAATAGGGAAAAGTATTTTGTTAGGACTATCAGAAATAACAATGAATAGTCAACTAGGGCATAAAAACTCCTACACTGCATTTTGAGGTTTTTATTATATGTTAAAACAGTCACTAATAAATATTCTAAGGTATTTGGTGCACAAAGGTTTGAAAAAAATTACATAGTTTTCTTAAAGGATATAAGGTTAGTAGATATGGCGTTTGAAGGCTTTTGTTATTTAGTATTTCATGACAGAATATTTTTTCCTCAAAGGTGTTGTATGTTCAGGTATGAAAAAGAGACTCAAGACTTTTGTGGTCAATTGATACATTCCTCCACTTCAAAATAATTTTCCACCCTCCCATCCTGTAGATTACACTGGTACAGTCTGTTTAAACTTGTTTAATGCATCCTATTAAATAGATTCTTTTATCAATTGTTTATGGGTTTGGAAAACCTTTTAAATCTTTTAGCTGAAGTTTCTTAATGTTGTGTGATTCAGTCTGAGATTTCGTTTGGTTTTGTGTCTTTTTGAAAGAAACTCTCAGCCATAACAGCTCACTGTTTTCAAGAACAAAATACAGAAATATGTCGGGTTTTTACACTGTTGTATTTTAACACTGGTAATTTTTTACTAAAAGATTTGGTCCTTGTAACAGATATTCTTGATGCCCCTGTTCAAATCTACCCAAATTGACTAAAGGTTAAATGAATTGTCTATTTGTATGTGCTCAGTAGAGAGATGAAACTTCTCAAAGATTCCACCTGCATTGGTTATAGCCCGTCCTGGAGAGGGAGGAAGACTTTCATATTGTCTCCATCACCACAGCCTCTTCTAGGTCAGGTCATTTGAGCAGTCAAAAGCAATGCCAGTGTGGTGGGTTGACCTTGGCTGGATGCCAAGGGCCCACCAAGCCAGTCTCGTCACTCCCTTCCCCGACAGGGGAAAGAAAACATAACAAAAGCCTTGTGGTTTGAAATAAGGACTGAGAGATCACTCACCAATTACCATCACAGGCAAAACAGACTCAACTTGGGGAAGTTAATTTAGTTTATTACCAATCAAGTCAGAGTAGAGTAATGAGAAATAAGAAACAAATCTTAAATCACCTGGAAGTGTTCAAGGTAGGTTGGATGGGGCTTCAAGGAACCAGGTCTAGTGGCAGATGCCTTGCTCATGGCTGGAGGTTTGAACTAGATGATCTTTAAGGTCCATTCCAACCTAAACCATTCAATGATTGTATTCTATGATTCTTTCCCCCCAACCCTGCCTTCTTTCCAGGTTCAACTTCACTCCCAATTTCTCCACCTTCTCCCTCCAAGTGGTGCAGGGGGATGGGGAATGGGGGTCGCAGTCAGTTCACATGTTGTCTTTGCTGCTCCTTCCTCCTCACGCTCTTCCCCTGCTCCAGTGTGGGGTCCCATGAACTTCTCCAACCTGAGTCCTTCCCGTGGGCTGCAGTTCTTCATCAACTGCTCTAGTGTGGGTCCTTTCCATGGGGTGCAGTACTTCATGAACAGACTGCTCCAGCATGGGTCCTCCGTGGGGTGACAAGTCCTGTGAGCAAAGCTACTCCAGCATGGGGTCTTCTCTTTCCATGGATCCACAGGTCCTGCCAGGAGCCTGCTCCAGTGTGGGCTCTCCATGGGGTCACAGCCTCCTTTGGGAACATCCACCTGGTCCAGCCACAGGCTGCAGGTGGATATCTGCTCCACCCCTAATGTCCATGGGCTGCAGGGGAACAGCCTGCCTCATCATGGTCTTCACCACAGGCTGCAGGGGAATCTCTGCTTCAGTGCCTGAAGCACCTTCTCTCCTTCCTTCACTGACCTCGGTGTCTGCAGAGTTGTCATTCTCATGTATTTTTACTCCTCTCCTCAGGCTGCTGTTGCACAGCAGTTTTCCCCCTTTTTAAATACATTATCACAGAGGCACTACCACTATCACTGATGAGCTCAGCTTTGGCCAGCGGCAGATCTGTCTTGGAGCCAGCTGGCATTGGCTGTGTTGGTCATGGCTGAAGCTTCTGGCTTCTTCTCACAGAAGCCACCCCTGTAGCCCCCCTGCCACCAAAACCTTGCCACACAAACCAAATACAACGAGTAGGCTATTCTCCGAATACCATGCTGGTTCCAAGCAGGTCCTTGATACAAATACAGCAGAAGAAAGAATGAGCATCTCAGTGTGCAATATAGATCAGGACAAATAATCTGTTAGGACTGGAAAACAGTACTGAAGTTTAGCCACTGGGAAGAGAAAAACAGGTTGGATTTTGCTGGAGAATGAGTAGATAGGATTACCAGGAAAATTGTTCTGAACCTTGGTCTTGGGGAAGACATGGTATGAGGAGGGTGTTGCATATGGGCAGAAAACATGAGACTACAGGTGATAGAACTAACTGTGCAAAAAAGCCCCCAAGCCTGAAATAAATTGGTAGGTAAAGGATGAGGAGAACTGATAGATCAGTGGAATGTGACTGGATAAGAAGAATGGAATTTGAACCTGGCTAATGTTGATAAAAGGTTGAGGAAATGAGATACAGTATGAAAGGGTTGTACTTGGTGCAAATAGGCAGGAGAATTTGTACCCAGGAGAGTGTGTTCTCCATAAAATCTGTAATAGCATACAAAATTTCTGAGATTCCCTGTTACTCTAAAGACAATACTAGATGTGGGAAGAAACTGTGTGATTTATTCCCCAGTATGATATAGGCAACGTAGAGGATAAGGTACAAGGGGCTGTGTGGTGGCTTTTAGAGTTCCAGTCCTGTTGATGGTTCATGACAATGTCAGCATCGTCTCATGCAGTGGAAAGTTGGAGGGGTTTTCCCCCTGATTTTCTTATACCTAAAAAATTAAACTTACCTATTCTAGCCATCCCAGAAACCTTGTTAAGATAACATTCATTTTGAAAAATTAAATATTCAAAAGCTAGGAAGTGGCCGATGCAACATTGTGTGGCCTTTTTCATTTTTCATTGTGAGGTGGTAGTTAATATTTTATAACTTAATTATTGTCTGCCAGACTTTTGCAGTCTTCAGTATTGTGTGAAAAATGCTCAAAGAGTGAGCCAAAGTTATATAAGGAAGATGATAATAATCTAGAGAAATTAAATGTTTTTTTTTTTTAATAGTAGGAAAGCATTAGGAGAATAAGGCAGGATATTTTTGCGTCTCAGTTTGTCACCTGCACAACAGGTATGGTAATGCATCCTCATGGTGGTGTTGAGAAGTGAAATTCCTTACTGGTTGCCAAGAAATAGCCTACAGTCACCATTAGTATGATAGAAAGAAAATCTGGAATTCTTTTTTTTTTTAGTGTTATTTGTATAATTTAGAGTAAATAAGGCATAGAGCTATACCTGAATATCAAAGAATAAATATCGAATAGCTGCTCTTAGGTAATTCCCTTCTATGCACTGAATGAAACACTGTTTCTGTAAAATAGTAGCCGGTGCCCAGGTGAGTAAATCCTGGTTCAGAGGAGGCACGGGTAAGGGGCTGAAGTACATTCACAAAGACAGCCATCGTCTGAGCATTTTCCTCCTGTCTTTGTACTCATTTTGTGTTGGTGTAAATTCCAACAAGAGCGATTGTTAATTTTTAATAATGGCAATGGGAACCCATGTCTTTCCAAAGAGGTCATTTTTTTTCAATAATGGGTTTTGTCTAGGCTTCTTTCTCTTATTTAGCCTTTCACCCTTCTTTATTAAACAATTCCAACCAAATAGTTGTTTATTCAGTGTCAAAAATTTTACAGTCACAGTAACAGAGACTAGCCATTTAAAAGATTTTGTCAGTAATAAGTTAACAAACAACTCTTTGTGACGGTCTCAAGTTTTTCTTGGTACATAGTATATCGGAGAACTCTCTGATATCAGAGATATCAGAACTCTCTGATATACTGTGAGAAGTCTCTAACTTCCAGTACAGTCTTTTTGAAAAGCTGTTACAGCACATGGTGTTCAGAGTGTTGGAACTAAAGGAAGAGCAAGTCTGGTTGTTTTTCAAATTTATAACTTTGTTGAAACTAATAAGACATGATAGAAGGCAGCGCACTTCACTTGAATTGCTTCCTTCACAATAGGAAAAATAAAGAAAATGGTTACATGTGTTTTTCTTTTGTAGTAAATAGTCATAATACATTTTTGTATTTGTGTGTGCATTTACTATTTTTAGGAGATGTGAGGCACACTTGGAGGTAGGAGGGTGGATTAAAATGGGATTTCAGATTCTTGGGAACTTCTACTTTGTGGCCAAAAGTTCTTGGCAACATTTGTATGTGAAAAGTTAAACTGACTTTGCTGTCTCAATTCATAGGTAAAAGTAGAAAGTGTTGGCTGTGAATTATTTGCTGTTTGATTTAGTTAATCTTTTAGGAATACTGATTTGGAATCTTAGTTATAATGTTTGGAGTTTTTACTTACATTTTAGAACTTTTAAAGTAGATCTGTGCCATTGTTTTCTTCCCTGCCTCTGGCACACTTTAAACTGTGTAAGATCACCTTTTCTTTTAGTAAAGACTTTTTTAGCACAAGAAATATCAACTTAGAAAATTCTTTTAAATGTGTTTAGTCGTCTTCTCCTTTCCATCTGTACATAGTGGTTATTTCTGTGAAACATTGGTCATCTTTGTATTAGTTGCAGAAGTTGGCTTTGTCAGCTGATTTTCTGTGGAAGTAATAGAAGTTATAGTACATTTATTTGAGGAACAATGACTCTTTCTTTTATTCTTTAGGTACCTGAAGCACTCAGGCCATCACTTACCACATTCCAGATGGGAAATGATGGCTATGAGCAGAAAAGCAGAAAGATGTTAAACCACCTCTTAGTTTATAGTCACTCTTAAGAACTTTAAGAGCATATCCAGAGTAGTAAGTTTAAACTGAGTAGTAAGCTTGAACTGTTCTCGGTCCAGAACCACTTAGAATTTGAACTCAAATTCACACTGGCAAAGATTAATACTGATCAGATGAACTTTGCTAATAAAAATATAGCTTAAGAAGGTGCTGCTTTCTAGCTAAAATGTGATGGTATTTCTCATGCAGATCAATGCAGAATCAACCATGCAAGTTTGTGCTCTTGAAAGTAGATTGAATTCACCTTTTTTGACTCCACACTGGAACAGACATGGAGAGCTAATGACAGGCTCAGTAGTAACAGTTAAGAGGTTTAAAATAGCCTGTAATCAGGTAAACTCAATGGCCTGTGTAGACTTCCCTTTTCTTATTTCTCATTTGTCAGAAGAGAAATTGCAATGTTCCCTTCACCCTAGCCAAGCTGCTTTTTCAATTTATTTCATTTTTTATCATACTTGTATACATTTTCATATTTGTTTGTAACTATGATAAGAGGTTGCAGACTTTGGAATACTGTCTCAGGCAGCGCTGAAAGTTCGGCCTACCAAAATGCACTTTTTATAGTCTCTTAATACAGCAGAAACTGTCTTAGGACATTTGTCACTTTATATGTCCATCCTGTTTTGAAAATTAATTTATTGCCTTCTTTTGGAATTTTTGTACACCTTTGGTGGGCAGGGGAAGTTGTATGTGTTTTTTTTACTGTGAATATAGGAATTCATTATTTGTGTTTAACTTTCTTTTTCGGTTAAAAAAAAAATACTGCCGAATTATTTCGCACAATGTTGCATTGGGAAGGTAGCCAATTTCTTCTGTTCCAGATCTTGATGCGAGTTTGTGGGAAACCTCTAAATGCATTGGTTTTCTTTCCTATACAATAAATGAATCCAGTAGGATTTTAGATATGGTCATGTAACACGTATTTTGTACATAACCCACAAAATGGACCAAAGTCACTCAGTCAGTAATTCACAACTCAGGAAGTGGTCTCCAGTTTACACCATATCACATAACGTTCTCTTTGTGTTAGGTGAAAGTATCCATACTTATGTGCATTATATACAAATAACATGTGTTACGTGTCTTAACTAATAATTTATGTTGTGTAAATAGCCCTTTTGCTCTATAAGAACCAGATACACTGACTTGTTGGCTAATTTTCTGAAAAACAAAATTGATTTCCTCTTCTCAGTAGTGTCTCTTGGGTTGTTGTGGAGATGCTTTTATTAGCACAGAGTAATATAAATCAGGACTGTCCTGACAGTAGAATTGCATTAGGTCTTATAACTTATTTTGAATTAGAGAGTTTAGTAATCCAGGCTAACAGCCTAGCTTTGCTTTTTTTTAAAAGAAGTTTCTTGATTATCTGATTGTGTATTTTGGATGACTTTAAAGAGCCTGGAGGAGTATTTGTTAAAACAAACAGTTTGAGATGTTGGAAACATACCTAAATCCAGTACAGAAGAATTCAGGCTCTGTGTCTGGTGAAAACCAGACTTGACTCTATACATAGCGTCTCTTAGCAGAATATAGATGCCCCCTGGCAGATTTATAGATGTCCCCCAAAACCAGATTCTCCGTTCCTGCAAAGCAGTATTTGGGAGGGAAGGATGGAGTTTTTGTTTGGAATTTAGGCATAGTTGAAAACAAAATGAAATCAAATATTTCAAATTTCCAAATAAGGCATTTCAGGAACACCTGCCAACACTCTCTTTCAAAAACAGAGTATGTTCCCTGATGCTTGCGGCTCTTCGTGGAACTGACGTGCTTGACAGTCTCATTGCTGCAATGTCCTCCTGGAGCCTGCATTATCTTGGCAATATGTTATTTAGACTTCCGCTTGCCTTAGAGTGTTCTTTCCAAGAGTTTATAATTCAAAGTGCTTATGGGACAGTAAGGAATGTGGAGGCATAGACAGCCCTACCTCAAAGCTTCTCGGAGCTTCCAGGCTCACCAGGGATGCACATGGAGCTGGGTCTCAGTCAGAGGCTCAGAAGCAGGGTTTTCAGACTTTACAGCTTAGTGACAGAGGAGCAGCAGAGCTTGACTTGAAAGTCCCTCAGAAGTGGGAAGCCTTTTAAGTCTTCCTAAACACATTGCCTTAGGGGGAAGGGTTTTGTTCTTCCAGGATCTGTGGTTGTTGGGCACTCCTGCTGAGACCTGCCTGGGACACCTGGGGATTGCCAGACCCAGGGAATCCCATTCTAGGATAAAATACTGTGCAGGTTATCCAGCTTTCTGGAATTCCTGCTTGGGGATTGGGGCGGGGGGGGGGGGGGGGGGGAAGGGAACAAGAAAAAAAACAGCTTAGCATCAACCCTCAGGCAGGCTGCTGCAGGGCCAAGGCCCTGGAATATGAAGCTTTTCAGTATCCAGACAACCCAGATCCATCCTAAGGTCATAGTCCCAGTAACGACAGGCATCAAGGCCTTCTTCAGTCCTAGAATACTCTCCTCTGACATTCTCCTGGATTTCACTAGAATGTGGCTGTGGCTTTAACGGAGCTAATTAAAAACAAGAAACTTCAAGGCAAGAATGTTGGGGTCAATGAATTAATATTTTTCTCCAGTGTCATTTTGCTGAATAACTAAACAGATTTAGCCAAGTGTGTATTTGCTGTTATTTGGTTTTTTGGAAGCAGCAGCTTCTAACCCTGAGGTTTATGCTGCTGCAGTTCTGTCCAATTACCTTTTAAAGCAGTGAAGTCCTATACTGTTGGATTTAAACTTACTGTCCTTTGGAGTAGAACACTGTCAGCTCGTAAAACAACTTTCCACAGATGCACACAGGGGGCAAAAAAAGTCTGTAGTCTTATTTTCTGTTGCAGGTTTGTTTCAGAGAAGAGAAAGGCCTTGAGTTTGCAGGCAGTCTTGGTTGGCAGAATAACTTCACCAAACCTGCTCTTCACTAAAGCAAATTTGAGCAGTTTTGAAATAGTTTTAATGGGTATGGCAATAACAGTTGAAGATCCAAGAACAGAGGGGCAGGAGGAGAATGAAAAGAGTCTGCTGGTTTAAACTCCAGCAAAAATGCCGCCTTCTCTCTGTCTCCAATAGCTTGGGAACCGTTGAGTTAATTTGACTAATAAATTAACAAACCAGGCCATTAAAAAAAATAAAAGAAAAAAGCTCTTGATTGGGATCATTTTATCCTCAGTCCTCATAGCTTGATTTTTAAAAAACATATTGCCTAACTAGGTGAAGATATTTTCAGTAGATAATCATACTAATTTTATTCCTAGTCTTTACAGCTCAGGTAACTAGTAAGGACTTCAGTACATCAGCACCATCTGTGCAAATCTGCCTGACACTTTGCATACTGATGTAGTTATTGAAGGCTATTAACCCGTGATTTGTTTTTCTAGATTGTTTAGGTTAAAAATACCTCAGATAACTAATTCTACAGTCATATCACTATTTTAGAAATGTGTTTTAGGAATTTTTATACCCACTCATCCTTACTTTGCATTTTATTTCCTTTCAAAGAAGTTTAACTTTTTTCATATTTTTACTTCTTTCTTATGTCAATGCTATTTCAGATCAAAAAATCACTTAAATTTATTTTGGACTGAATTAAAAAAATGAATTTGTGTCTGAATTTTTCTCTTCCTAGGAAGTATTTCCCCATGCTTAAAAGTAGCATATGCACTGTATATTTATTTCTGTGTAATAATTAATCTTGCCATTTTGAAATAGATATCTAGATAGCATTTTGCAGTTGTCATAGTATCTGTAAAATATATATGTGTGAATGAAGTGTTTTTTCTTGATTTTTTTCTTTCTTACAGGCCCATGAGGCAACACTGGAGGCTAGGGCCAGCCCAGAGCTGAGTGATCGTATGCAGCAGCTGGAAAGGGAGGTAACACGGTATCGGGAAGAATCTAGCAAGGCTCAGGCTGAAGTCGATCGTCTTCTTGAAATCTTGAAAGAGATGGAAAATGAGAAGAATGATAAGGATAAGAAGATAGCAGAACTGGAGAGGTGAGAATGGTATAAAGTTACTAGAGAAGCAAAAGAGCTGATTGAAGTTAGAGATAACTTAGTCCATTTTTCTTGTCTTAAAAACCTTAGACTGCCTATTTTGGGAAAGTCTGTTTAGACTCTTTCTGCCTTCAGGCCTTTATTTTGGTAGATTGTAAACAAAAAGGTGTCTTACTGCGTGCTTTCATTACCTGGCTGCTCAAAAATAGGGCTGGTATAGATAGAACTAGAAGAGTAGATAGAGCTGTAAGGGAGTGCCAATGGTATGAAAAGTTACCGACACTGCGGTGTGTTTGGAGAATAATTTGTTCTCTTGATTTAATAAATTCCTCGGGCATGGTTCTCCAAAAAACAAGTAGGAAAATTGACTCTTACATGCTTGTGATACTAGTTACTCAGGTTCTTCGGAGAAGTGGCATTGAAACTCTTTGTACTGGTAGGGAGACAAGTAAACTTTAGCTCATCTGAAGCTGAGTGAACAGATTTGCTTTTGTCCAAATGAAATGTGATTCAGCATTTCTCAGCATTTTCCATCTTTTTGTTGGAGCCAGGGTACTCAGGTATTTTTCTTAGCCTTTAATGTCCCAAACAAAAATTATGATTTATTATGATTCCATGATATTTGTATCACAATTATAAAAGCAGATCTCGGGAAAGACCTGAAACAGATTCTATTTTCTGTCATTTTCTCACCTTACAGTCAGTCAAGAGGGAGTTTCTAGGCAGTAATACCTGTTTGGGTTGTATTGGGTTTGTTTTTTTTTCCCCTTTACGATTCACAGTGAAGAATCACTAACTTGGAACAGCAAAATGAAATTTAATTATTCCCATTTGCCTTGTGCCAGAGTAGTCTTTCTAATTTCTATCCTATCACCATTTAATTGCTCTGTGTTTAGTGTCAGGAAGACTGGGGGAACTGAGTAGAGGATAATTCAGGTTCTGCTTGATGGCAATGGTTATTGTTCATTGGCTTGATGATAGTCAAATTATGGGCACCTCTGAATGATTTGAAAAACTCAGAAGTCCATTCTTTGTCTCCTTGAAAGTGCAGAGCTCTGAAACAATTCAACTTGTCAGTTGGGTTTCTTATCTCTTTGTAATTTGTAATTGTAAGCAGCATCCTGTTGGCTTTCTTTAAGATATTATTTTATTTAACAAAAATTCTCTATGCCTATGGTGTAACTTGAATATGCAAAAGTGAGGATATGTGTTTTTGAACTGTCTTCCACTTTTTTTTTAAGTGGTATAACTTTCAGCCCATTGATGCATGATGTATTCAGTGGATCATTCAGGCAATAGGTTGATAGAGTAGGTGCATTAAGTATAGACATGAAAAAGCTAAATAGCAGTTACAAGTCATATTTATCTGTGTGATTTTTTTTCAGTCCCTTAGCAGTGCCCGTCTTGGGTGTGAAGTTCACCATGTCATCATCTTGGGGCATGCAAGTTCACTAGGGAACAGGGTGTAAGCAACAAAATTATTTCTGTGTGCAGAAGTAATTACTGTTTAGGAAAAGCAAGTCAGAAATACTCATTTTTTCCCTGATTCCTAGAGGAGATCAGAATGGCAGGAAGAGAATTTTCTTATGCATGCTTTTAATGCAATTCTGATTTTTTATTACATTAACATTCAGAAATTGTAATCAAGATTGGGACTTGCAGTGTCAAACACTGAATAAACACGTATAAGTGGCCTGTAATCAAAAGAGTTTATAGTCTACAAAGCAAAAACAACAAAGAAGAGAAGATGGGCTGACTTCTTTTTTACAGATAAAAGCATTGGCACACAGTTTTCAAAGACTTAGGAGCTTTTTTGATAAGATTCGGTTCTGGAGATCTGAAAAGCAATTATTGTTTTTCATGTTACAGTGATAGTTTCTTGCTGTTTCAGCCACGGACCAAACTCTTACTATACCAATGAAAGCATAAACCTCCCAAATGACTGGACATCATTCCATAACCATTTGGTGAATACTTTGACTACTCAGTGCTATCCGTTCCTTCTTACCAGGATCTTCGCTCTTATAAAAGAACAGAGTGGTCCTCTTCTCTTTTTAACTTGTTGTCTTTTCTGCTAGTACTGAGATAAAATAGAATATGTCTTCTTTTATTTCTAGTAATTAGAAGAGGTATTTCAGCTATGTCAAAGAAAATACTGTTTTTGGTATCACGTGTTTGCCAGCAGACATGTAAATCAAGGGGGAAAAAATCTAAGAATATTCATGTTCTCTAACCACTGCAAGTGGAAATGGGAAAGGTCTTGAAGATCTAGAGGCCTAAGGTGTGTGCTGTTAATGTGGTGAATTAGCAAAGTATCTACACCTGAAATGATTTTTCAGGTGTAACTGTAGTATAATCACAGCACTGGAGAAAGACATACAAGGTTTCAGATACTTTTTAGTGAGGTTTTGACTAGTAATTTCTCTTTTTCTGGTTAATTGTTTAACTTTTTATTGGGCCTTAGTTGTTTTCGACTGTTCCCACAAACCCCTGTTCTCTGGGAGCTTGCTTTCTCCTTGTGAGTTTTTACACAAGGCAGAGTTTTTAACATGCCTATTAAATGTATTGGTTGCTCCTGGTTTTATCTGCTATGCTTGTTTATAAAGTATTCTCTCATGGCTGATCTGATATATCCAGGCATGTTACATTGATGTTTTAGAGCTAGAGTCTTGGTTTCCTGAAAAGAATAGATAATTTCAGCTTGTAAAAGTCCTTCCTAAACTGTGGTCCATGCAGAGTGAGCTAGAAATTATCTTGACTTCTAATGCTTCTATGGCTGTTCAAACTCTGCTGTGCAAAGAAGAACCCTAGTGCTTGCAGACGCAATTGTCAGCAAGCAAAAAAGTGAATATTGCTGTGCCTATCAGAAACCACTATTATTCCATGTAGAGCAAGATGAGAAGTAGTAAGTCACATTCAGAGAATAACTGTACTAACAAAAATGGGGTTTTTTCAAAAGAGAGAGTCTCTCCCTGGAGCTTTTCCCTATGCTAGTTATATGTGACAACTAGACCTTACATCATCAGGAGAAGAGAAACAGTAACATGGTTTCATCCATAGAAGAGGAGAAATGAGTCATCTGTTAGGGAGGTATATATAGGGGAAGAGAAAAGGAAAAGATAGGAGGAGAGGAAGATGAAATGAAAACCAGAAAACTGTTTTCTTAAGCCTTTTCAATGATGGCAAAACTGCCTTCAGCTAAAAATAAAGAGGGAAATGCTTCCACTCTTCAGTAACTGTTGCAATTACTGGGTGGGGGACCTTGTTTTTCAGCTGTGAATGGGAGGAAAGATATCAAAAAATAATGTATTAACTATGGTGCATGCTATGCAAAAGATTGAAAAATACTGTAGAGATAAAATGAGATTGAAAGCACAACCTCATTAATTTATATGCTCCATGGGCAGGATTTTGCTTCCTCTTACAGGAAGATGGGCTGTAAGTCTGCATTTCTTCTGTGGGTGAACAGCCCTCTGAGTTTCGTTTCTGTCCCCAGATTGTGGTGATGGAGAGGGTTTTGTAGCTGTCAGTTATTCACTTTCTTTATAACTAACTGTTTGCTTTTTGTATTGCCATTCCGCAATCTCCTGTCTCTCTGTAACTTTTCATTTTGTGTTTTGTTTCCTTCCTTGCTTTTTCTTTCCATTTATACTGTCACATCCTGGTACCACGAGTTGTTTTGTTTTGTACGTGCTGGGGGTTTTTTGACTATGCCTTTTCTCAGAAAGCACGCCTCCCGCAAATTGCACCCTCCCTACCAGGTGTCAGTCCCTGCACCGCAACACGTAGGGGGGTTTGTGTGGGACTTCCTGGGAAAGTGAGTGCTCTGTAAGGCTTCTGTTTCCTACGGGGTGGAATGTCACTGCTGGCTGCCCGGCTGCTGCTGCTACTGCTGTTTGGGTCTGTTGCAATTACGCTTTTTTTCTTAGGTCAAACAGGAACTAGTTATATGAAGCACAAGCTCTAACAGTCTCTGCATTCAACTCATGTCACAGTGGTTCTGACCACAGTCCAAAAAGGAGGTTTGCTGCTATTCTCCCCAATTTAAACTCAACAGAAGCTGTTGCTTTTTTTTCTAATTCTCTTGCCGTGTTTTGGTTCTAATCTCTGCTATCAGTTCTGCCTGAACCAGCTAAAACTCAAGTGTTCTAAAATGTGTCATTGATAGAGGTCAGTATTGCCTTATTCTTGAGTTTTATTGTAATTATTATCCTGTAATAATAATAATAAAAAAAAAGACGAGGAAAGAAAGAAAAACTATGCTCATCATGTGGGACATGGCCATCACAGCCTTTAGATGGGTAGTTTACACACAGGTATTTGTCTGCATATACTCTGCAAATAAGAATTGACTTTGTATGTACTTGAGAGGTGGCAGTAAATGCATGTGTGTGTGTTACTTCAGAAGTAAGCAATGAGAAAATATATATGGAAGTCCTGGTTCCAGTCACGGACTTGAAATTGATTTTAAATTGGCATGCTTGCTGTATGTGATAGGTAGTCCTTGTAAGGACATAGGGCACCACCATTTTTTTCCTGAAGGAAACTTGACTTTGATTGGGAACGAGTAAGACAGTGCCTGGCTTTGGAATACCAGCAGTCCCATTAAGTGCATCTGGAAATGATGGCTATTTTGAGAGAGATTTGGGTGAGTTTTTCTAAAAAGAATTTAAGGATGCCCTGTTCAGGAAGAAACCTTCAAACTTTTGATATGTATCAGCCAAAAGATACTTGTCATCTTAAGTATTTCTTTTCAACAGTAAGTAAAAATAAAAGATTAAAAAATACAGGGGCATCTAGAAGGAGCATTGAAAAATGTAGACAGTTGAAGGAAGTATCTCACTTTCTATGTCTATAAGATGGTGATACGTTTGTGTAGTGGTCTGTGAAAGATAGATGGTGAAATTAACTGCATGTTCCATCAGCTTCATGGTCTCCTAGAACAGCGTAAAGGAAACTATACTAGTAAATTATGCCCTAAGTTTATATCAACAGTCTGAAGCTGAAATATGTATTTTCAAACCAGTACTTGTATATTATAATAATTGTCTTTTGTTTTGAAGTCGGTTTTTTCTGTGAATTTTCAAATAATTTTTTTAGATAATTCCTAAACAAGACCCACATCAGGGCATTATAATTAATTCAAAGTAGAAGGGAGGTTGTCAAACTAAAGAACAAAAGGTGTTTATAAAGTCATAATCAGCACCATTACGGTTAACCTTGAGAGGTGGTGTGACTATAGTTCTGTATTATCATAGCTCATTAAAGTCCTCCAAAAATAAATTGAACTCTGATTCAGGCATAGAAAAAAATGAAATAATTAAATATAACTTTAAAACACTTTAATCTATTTTGATTATTGTAAAAGCAAATATGCGTATCTCATGGTCGCATGGTATTACTACAAGGCAGAGGTTTTTGTTGTTGTTTCTCATCTGCTTTCCTCAAAAATCCCTAGCTTAAATGAATATTAAGATTCTAAGGTTAATAACTGAAAACTTAGGACTTTCCAAAATGAATATTGCAATGCAATTTTAATTCACCTCTTATGTAAGCCTATGTATCACTGTAAAGCGATATAGTCTTTAACCGTGTGAACAGATTTTTTCCACAAGAACACTGCTCTGTGAAGGATGTAGCTTAAATTGTCCCCAAAAAATCCTGGATGAGGCTGACACCTGTTATGGAAAATTTTAGCACAATTTGTTAATATTTGGCAAGCAACTAAGAGCAAGGTCTTGTAATGGAAAGAAATGGTCAGGCCTGTAGTTAGTCCAGGTCCACTTCTGAGCACACAGATCTATTGAATATTAAGATTGTCATAATTTCCAAGCTAGGAAATGAAGAAGTAATTTCTTTCTTCTCAATCTTGCTTTATCTTCAAACAAAATGAACATTAGGCCTGAAGCCTCACATCAAGTTGCGCAGAGGAAAAAATAATACATTTTCTGTCAACATAACTGCTCTAAACAGTTAAGAATACAAGATGCAGGCACTTTTTCTTGCAGGTATTTAACTTCAGACATTCAAAAGTATGTCGATTTTCAGAAGGCAATCGTCTGCCCTATGAAAGTCAACCTTTGTTAAAGTGCCTTTAGATCAACACGCAAACTCACTAATCACTTTTGAAACCTACATCTAAGAAAAGAGAGACGCTGCCAGTAATTGCAAATCCATCTGTAGAGATCACCAGATAAAAAAGCCATCGTACTGAATTTGCGGTGAATCCTCAATCTATCCTCACCTTTTTCATATAATGGGATATCCTTTTTTCATTTGTTCTTTATTTAGCTGTCCTTTATTTCCCATTCTCTCCCTTTTCCTGTGTTTTGGGAGAAACTCACACTTCGTGATATTGCAGAAACAGCTGTTTTAAAAACCAGTGTCAAAGAACCCCAATTAGTCCAGCTGGTGAGACGATCAGGGCTGGTGCAGGCTTTGGCTGAATGAGCTTGCTGTGTTATCCCACCATTGAACTGCTTAAGTCTGGGTACTTGCCCTAGTATTGTTTCAATGTTCAAGCAGACAGGACTGATGCTTTTAAACAGAGTGATTCAGCTCTATGAACCCGAGTACACTGTCTCCTCTGTTAAATTCAGCAATGTGCTGAAAGCATTGGTTTATCTACTATTCCAAGACCAAGGGTCTGATCACCAAATCATAGAATCACCTAGGTTGGATGAGACCTTTAAGATCATCAAGTCCAACCATTAACCTAACACTGCCAAAACCACCCCTGAACCATGTCCCTCAGCACCACATCTACCCATCTTTTAAATACCTCCAGGGATGGTGATTCCACCACTGCCCGGGGCAGCCTGTTCCAATGCTTGACAACCCTTTTGGTGAAAAATTTTTTTCTTAATATCCAATCTAAACGTCCCCTGGTGCAACTTGAGGTCATTTCCTCTTGTCCTATTGGTTGTTATTTGGGAGGAGACACCGACCTCCACCTGGCTACAACCTCCTTTCAAGTAGTTGTAGAGAGCGATAAGGTCTCCCCTCAGCCTCCTTTTGTCCAGACTAAACAATCCCAGTTTCCTCAGCCGCTCCTCATAAGACTTGTTTTCTAGACCCCTCACCGGCTACGTTGCCCTTCGCTGGACATGCTCCAGCACCTCCATGTCTTTCTTGTAGCAAGGGTCCCAAAACTGAACACAGTATTCGAGGTGGGGCCTCACCAGTGCTGAGTACAGGGGCACGATCACTTCCCTAGTCCTGCTGGCCACACTATTCCAGATACAAGCCAGGACGCTGTTGGCCTTCTTGGCCACCTGGGCACACTGCCGGCTCATATTCAGCTGGCTGTTGACCAGCACCCCCAGGTCCTTTTCTGCCAGCCAGCTTTCCAGCCACTCCTCCCCAAGCCTGTAGCGCTTCAATCCTCCAAGGAGGACTTTACACTAGAGAGGTACTTATGAGCATCGGGAAACATTGATCGTGAACTTTTCTGAAGGCTTCTTTTCCCGCGAAATTTCCTGTAGCATTGAAGTCCTGTTTGTTTTTGTCATTAAGTCAGGCTGGTTATCAAGCATTCCCTCCTACACCTAAGTCTATTCTGTAGTGAGTATGGGAGTTGTCATCTGATAATTTATACTATGCCTGCGTTGTAGCAATTATGGGTTTTATTTAGCAAATATCTCCCAATCCAACTTGCTAGATCAGTAGAGTGTAAGAGCTGTAATATAATTAAAGTAATTATAAAGTCAGAGGAAAAAGAAAATGCTGCAAAAATGAGCCTAGTCTGCATATCAGGGTTTCAGTGTTGCCTGCTTTGACTACATCTCTTCAAAAGCTGTCTTGTAGCTTTGTTTCAGTCACCACCAAAAAACCCTTTTGTACAACTGATACGGTAATAATAAAAGTGGCAGATCCTTACGTTTTCGTGGACTGCAGTAAGAAAGGAAGGAAAATTCAGTAATCACCAAGTAAGCCAGTGAAATAGCAACATTAATTCTCCGTAGCCATCTGTGGTCGTGTTTGTGCTCTTAGGTTGGTGCATGCATGCGTGCATCCATGCACACACAAACCTTTCCTCTCTCTGCTCTCCTCCTCTTCTCTATCCCTATAAATATCAACTAAAAAGAAAGGAAAAAACCAGCCATCATTCTTTTTACCGAGAAAAGGTGTCAAAAGTGGTAAACATAAGTAGCCTTTCTGCTTTGACCGACACAAGATCAAGTGCGTATTAATCCCTGACAGACTGCTTTGAAGGTACTCACTGTCAAACAAGCAGAATTCAAAGGCTGACTAGAAATCGTTACGTAAACTTCTCCCTAAGTACATCTGAGACTGATTTAGCAGACTCATTCCACTCCTTGTAATATACAAGTATGTGGAAAAAATTATAGCTGGAATTATCAACAGCTTTCTAAATAAATATATATTTCTTAATTAAAATACTAGAGTGTTCACATCTCACCAATGATCAGATTTAAGTCTGCTATATCTTTAAAATTAATGAGACAGTATTTTAAAAGATAATGGATTTCTCCAAGACTACCATTTGGTGTTACAATTGTATTGTCTCCCTGTGTGACTGTTGCATCGGAGTACACAGTTAATGGGGCTGGGCAGACGCGCTGCTGCTGGATCTTGTAAGGAATGCTGCAAGTGTGTGTTCTTGCTCGAAGGGAAATAGAGCAAACTAAAAATGATTATTTTGCTCTGTAATGAGCATGTCTTGGTACGTATCTGGTCCTGCTTGCTTGGGGCTGCTTCCTGGGGCAGGTGCTTGCTGTGCTTCGCTGCTCAATTTCACTGATGTAGCCCCGTGCACCGAGGCTTCACCTCCAGTCTGTAGCGGATCTCCGTTGACGTCCTAATAGCTGGCACTTTTCAGGTATCTGCCTTGGTTTTAGTTTGACTGATAGCACAGTTCCAGATTTTTTCTAATTTTAATGTGCTTTCAAAGGCACCTGACATATTCCTCCTCATCTCTGTTTGGATAAATATCAAGATTATCCTAAAATCCACATTTTAAAAAATATTTTGACCTCCTGTAAAAAGAAAAGCCATGGAAAAAGGGGCTAGCAATTACATAAAATGTATTTTTGTTTAGAAGAAATAATTTATTCCATAGCAAAATGAAGATGTAGCAATAATTATTCTCCATTCAAATCCTGTGCAGCTGGCTAAGTAATACTCCTGTAGCATATAGAAAATTGTATGTGACCTCAGCATAGCATTTCAGGTATTGTTTTGCTTTCATCCTGTGCAAGCAAAAAATGCTAGCTTTAATAGCAGTTGAAAGAGCAATATGGTTCATTCAAATTCTACAGGGCTATCCTGAATTCTAGCCTGTACTTTTTGCACTGTTAAATTGAAGAAACAATATCACAACATCATTAGAATGCAACCAGTAACTACAAAGTGTCTCTGAAACACAAAATGAGAAGTCTTAAACTTTCATAATCTGGATTCGATAACAGTCATGAAAAAAGACAAGTTTTTCCCCTTTCCTTATTTATTCCCATATCTAACCAAGCATTTGTTTTCACTTTTTTGTTCCCTTTTGTTAAATTTGTTTGACTAGTAGTACTTCTGCAGCTCAGCTTAGAGAGCGCACTCCTGGATTTCAATCAACTGCTAGTTACACGCTTTTCTATATGAATTAACTGAGGCTTTTGGAACATTAAAACTTACTCCAAAATTAAACACCAAGATGTAGTATTTGGCTTTTTGCAAGTCTTGTCTATCCCAAAATCTCCAAATAACACAGCCTGTACGACAGCTGTCCTTGAAGAACTTGATTTGAAGAATGTTGGTTTAAAAGCCAAAGAAAAATATCTTTACACTAGTTTATCTGTTACAGACCAACAATATACTTCTCAGATGTACCTTACTCTGAAACTGCTGCTTGTACAAATTCAGTATCCTACTTTGTTGTTAGTAAAATTTATGCCAGAATTAAGGACATATAATAATGTCATTTACGTGGTTCCATATACCAAGAGTAATAAAGCATATAGCAGTTATCCTATACTATAGAAATATTTTTCTCCGGACCATATCCTGCCTTTTTAGAGTGAAATTTTGCCATGGGAGAAGTATAACATACATTGTAGAAGCCAAATTGCCACTTTGGACAGCAGGACATTTCCTTCTCATCTATTCTGTTGACTGAAAAAGAATAAAGTTTAAAATCAGATGAAAAAGATCCATGTTTATGGCTCCGTGGTGACTTACCTTGCTGTTATCAGTGAAATTGACAGCAGATGCCTATGAAAAGACATTGGAGATATTTGGAAACAAACAAACAAAAAGCAATAATGAACCTATGGGACCTCATGTTATACAGGGAACTCCAGCATTTTGTCTTGGTCAATCCTGCTGTTGAGCAATGTTGGAGAGAACTGTCAAATATATGCCTGTTTGGTCATTATTGTTTTTAGATTGCACCTTATATGGGAGAATTAAGACAGCAACACTGCAGGAAGAAGACGCAGATGCTTTTTGTGTTTGTTTTTGGAAGGGTGACTTCAATGTCAAAATTAAGATGTAGTTTCAACTTTGACAAGTCTTCAGGACTTGAAGACTCTACTCCATGGTTGGGGTTTTTCTCCCTTCAATTACCTATTGACAAGTTCGGGTTGTTTGCAGGAAAAGCGCAAAAAAATGTGTGTCTTGCTTTTGGAGAGAAAATAAGCCCCTAGAAGGTGGTACAAAGGAACACATTACGGTTCATCTCAGATAGTCAAAACTCCACATTTTCAAAATGTTTGTTAGAATTCTGGAAGAAGGATACTTTCTAGTGATGTGATGTAAATCCACAGAGGTTTCTATAGTTGGCTTATTCCCCTTTCCCAAGAACTGTTATGTATTAGAGACTATTTTCCCTACAGAAATTTGCCTCTAAGTGAAATGGTGTAATCTAATATGAATGTCCTTTTTTTCTTTTATTTTTTTAATTAAATGTCTGTAAAACATGCAGCTCTTTGTGTTTGTGAAGGCTTGTGTGTCTGTGTGTCATTACCTGATTTAGATCTGCTTGTTTTGTCCTGTGTTCTTGAACTGCCTTATCTCCGGACACTTTTTTCACAAACTCTAACTCTTTTTCTTTCGCATCTCCTTCCTGGATTTGCTGCTTCCTTCAGCCTCACCTCAAGGTCAGTATTCACTTTTAATAAGGATGGTTATAAGACTATGTAAAACTATTCAGCTAAAATTGAGATCTCGCAGAAGATTGCACATCAAGTTACATGATCTACAAAATGAAAGATCAGAGATTTGGTTAAGTCTGTGTAGGAGGATGGGTTGTATAGAGTGCACGTTTAGAAGAAACTTGTACATGAAGGAAAGAATTTATATCAAACCACTGTAAATCAATGTTGTAGTGCACTGGGAAGAAGGGGGAAGACTTACCAATGAAGGGTAAGGAAGGGTAAGGGTTTTTTCTCAAGGGAAAAAAACTATAGGAATAGGAAGCTGAAGCAAAACAGCTGAAATAGTATTGATTTTATCTGTTTCTTCAAGAAGAAAAAAGATTGGCTGTTAGCCATATTCTCTGATACATGCTGTTGAGTACAGAACTACTTATTTTAAAATACTAGTCATCCATACTTTAACTGTTGGATTTTTATCATTGCATCTGTGCCTGAAACCTCGCAGTGATGTTGCAGAACTAGTTTTGTTGCAGTTTGAGTGTGTTGTCCTGACAGAAAGAACAAAGGGCTGACAGTTAAAGATAAGTAAAGTAGCAAGAGGATAAATTTGTTGAAGGTACACAGTGACAAACTACTGGAAAAACCTTACCAAGAGACTACATGTTTTGAAGTCTTTCAGCCATGGCTTGATTTTTTGTTTTTATATTTTAAAAGCAGTTGCTAAACGTAGGTTTGGGTATTTCAGTAGAGTAGCTAGGAGTAAAAGTCAATGGGCTACGTAATACAAGTCAGAGTGTGTTATCTAATGACCTCCACAGTTGCCTTTAAGAAGCTCTGAAACCTTTTTGGATTCTAGTCTTTGCTGATAAAGTCTGGTAGGAAGTATCTGTGACTCCTGACGAAGGAATGATTATAATTGTTTCAGGCAGTGTCTTTGCCCAGAAAGCCACTACTTAATGACTAAAGTTCTGACTTATCGACCAACATCCGGCTTTTCTATTCTTGATTAACACTGTGAAAAATGTGGCGGTGAGTGGAATCCCACGATGCTGCGATGCTGCTGACGCCTTTAAATTGTGTCAGCGTTCTGACCTTGGTTTGGCACAGACATTGCACTTGTGGCCTTGGCTGCGTATTTTCTTTCCTCCCACAAACTGGAAAAAGATTGGAAGTTAATCATGTTGTTGTCCATCAATACCTTCCGTATTCAGTGTGTCGTACTGGAATACTTGTAATTGTTGGGGAGAGGAGGGCTGTCCTTGAATGACCTTCTTTTTTCAGATCCCAAAGAGTAGAATTGCCAGGAAGCTTTTCTGCCCTGTGAGCACTCTCCTCTGAATTACTCACTGTATCTTTTCTGGCATGAACGGGACTTCTGTTGGGTAGTCTGTATTTGCTGGTTGCTACCATGAGTGGAGTTTGTGCTTGGTTTGGCCAATACAGTTCCAAATGTTATAGAATCCATCTGTCAAAGATAGTTCTGCTTCAATCCGTATGGCTACAGGTTTTTATCAATAGCTGCACCTATGCTGGAATTCGTGATCATCAAGAGGGGGAACTGTTTTTAGAGTGTGGTTTGGGTGTGTTTTTTCTGAGACGTGCCATGATTTCTCTTTCTCCAAACAATGTAGACACATAACGTTCATATGTCTCATTTAGAGCATATTATAACATTTGGCTAGAGAAGAAATGACAGTGGTTGGAGGTGGTCACGTGTTCGGCTCTTTGAAGAGTTTCCTGATAAGGCATTAAAGAGATTGTCCATTCTGCCCTCATAGTTTCTTAGGGGGTTTCTTGATTTTATTTTTTCCTCAGTTTTAAAAATTGATTGCTATGATGGCTACTTGCTGAGGTTTTCATATATTTGTTAAAATAAATCAAGAGTGTAAGGGAATAGGTGGAATGACTGCTCTCAGAACTACAAAATTCCTGATGGCCAGAAACATAATGAGAAGATTCTCCTAAGGACAAGGAGGAAAATTACAGGGGCTGCAGTAACACTCATTTTCTTTCTTGTGCTTTTCAATGTCTGCCTAATTACCGTTAACTGCAACATATGAAGAAATAGCTGTTCTGTGAAGTTACATTCTACATTGGAAGCTACTGTGGGAGCCATAACCTTATTTTTCTCCTAATGGTGTAAAGCAGTTATTTTTTTCAGACATCAAAGCAAATGTGTGTTCCAACGTGTGAAAAAACGTTAGGTGTGTCTGTCTTCTAGAACAGGAAGAAATACTCTGAATTATATCTGTTCTCATCAAGAACAGCTTTACTTACTGTAATCAGTGCAAAACCTCTGAATTTGCTGATCTATTAAGCTTTCATCATCTCTTTCCTGTTGATAAACTCAGTGAACCAGAGTGTAATAATGTAATCTGTATCACTGTTGCTGTTATGACATGTACTTACTGCTCAGAAGTCTAAGGGCCTAGAGTGGATGTCATACTGATTCATAGTAAATAAAATAGACTCAGAAGGCATGAGGATTAAAGCACTCTTCCCTAAGGAGTTTTTGCTAAGCATCTCTGTTGCTGACAGCTTTACATAAGGAACTATCCAATGGTGAGTTCAAGAGTCACAAGCCTAATAATACTATTCTGCTGTCATTGTTTGCAGCAGTGGAAAAAATAGAAAAATACCACATCATATGCTACAGTTCTTTTAAGTGGTTCTTATGTATATACATGTCACAAAAGTTGAGATGGAAACAGATAACAAGACTGAAAAAAATCAGGTGCTGTAGTGAGCAACTGCATACTTTTCAAGGAAAGAATGGGCTATATTGATAAAGCTCGGATTTCTAGCTTCAAATTGGGTAACAAACAACTGCTTCAAATTTTTTTTTTTTTTTACATTTAGCTTTAGTTTATCACCATTATTTATATCTGGTCTTCTGAATAACCTTGAACATGCTATTTATCAACAATTTATCTTAGTAGCATAGCACTGGAATGGAAAAATAGCTGCAACTGTAGGACAGGAGGCTTGTCTTTTAGTGTCCCGCTTTGTACTGTCAGATTGTCTAATAGTTTACATCACATGGGTAATTGTACTGTCTGTCATATTCTGAAGCAAGTAATCCAGATCTTAAGAGAAAGAAGTTTTCTGGATTTTTTGCTATACCAAAGGGAATTTGATGCAATAGGAAGTAATAAAAAATACTGTAAAGCTTATTTCTGCACAGCAGAGTGGCTTGGTGATTAGACGAGTGCAGGCTGGTGGCATGAATCCAAATAAAAGTCTCCGCTATGAGTGTCCATGTAAAATTAAATGTCAGTGTAGGAACTCAAGTGTAGCCCTATAAAATCGAAGTAAAAACAAAATACTAAATCTGAGGGGATTATTTCAGTCCTTTTTCCAGACTCCTAAATTTATATGAAACAGAACACATCTAACCACCAAAGAAATATTTAAAATGTATCATTCTTCTATAAGAAAATGACAGATAGTATCGCATAGAAAGTTAACCAAATATAGAAAACTCAGGATACAATGCAATAATTATTTAAAAAAAAAAAAAAAAGTGGTTAGTTACAGGCATACAGGCTGTGTACCTGTGGGCTTTTAATTGCGATGGAAATACCTTTATACACTGTGCCATATCGTATATCTCCAGGAAGCTGTGTATCTGAGAATTGAGAAACTGCCTGGGCCATCAGGAGAAATTTCACTGGAAGTGTGGCTGGCTCTTTAGTTTCATACTTTCAGGAAGCACCGGTCTTCATTTTGCCACCATGCTGGTCATTAAGGGCATGGGGAAGTGATAAAAATTTATGCATGTCAAGTCAGCAATGGTTAGTTTTAGCTCAGCAGTCAGATACATTCTGTTCAAAGAAGTTTCCATTTAAATTTCCTTAGTCATCTAAAAAATAACCTCTAATAGTTGTTTTCTATTTAATATATTTTTTCTTTAGTTCTACTTAGAACAAAAATGGCTTTATGGAATTCTTTACATTACAAAGTACTCTGCTTGTAAGAGTTGTCTTTTCCTTGTGAGTGAGAAGTAAGGCATCTGCAAGATGATAGTGGGGGAAGGAAGAAATGAAGGCGTCAGACTTGCTGGACATGGAAGTTGGGTGGTGATGAGTAGGGCACAAAATAGAACTGTGGTTTTTCTTAAAACAGGTCATTGGCATAGTCTTTCGAATTTGCCTTAAGTATAGTGATTGTCAGAGCTTTTTTCCTCCATTTGAAGTGGAATATGTACCTTTTCTGTCAAAGGTCCTCTTTTCTTGTCTCACTTCACTGCATCTTAACAAAGCAAAATTATTCACAGGTGCACATCATCTCAGAATTTTCACTTTTCTGCAGTTTGGTGTGATCTGATTTGTTTCTTAGTGCCTGCTGAAATTACTTTGATTACATGAGACGCTGATGGGTTGTTTTTCTTTTTGTGTTATTGATCTGTTTTCAGTACATGTATGCACAAAGCATGCAGCTTTCCTGTGGGAATTTGAACTGAGGTAGCATTAGAAAGACACGTGACTGGATATGGCACTAGGGGGATGTTTGTCTGTCAACAAGATGCTGTTAATTCTGAAGAGCTCCGAGAAATTAGAGGAATCTCTCACAATTTGCTTTTTTTGTATATAACAAAAAAAATGTCTTTTTACCGTACTACTTGAAACATCAAAATATAACATTATTTAGAATACATTTTAACATGTCTTTATGTTATTATATCCCAAATTTAACAAATTGTCTAGGATGTTATCATCAGAAGATTTACTGAAATTATCATCAAACTTCACGCAACATTAAACATTTTGACTAACCCATACGTGTCTTATTGCATTAGTCAAAGGAATAAGATCTGAAGGTTATTTTTCTTTTTTAATGGCTAACTTCTGTGTAAAAATTTATCCCACCAAATGGCTAGGTTTTATTCTTATTAAAACTCTAAAAGCCAGGTAAGTACATGGACAGACAGTGAATTTATGCATGTGTGGTAAAATAGTCTTGGTGCAAATGTTCCCATAACTGAGAGTACCAAAAGCTTTAATAGACCCTGGACTCAGCAATAATATGATAGTTACAGAGAATCCAGTTGGGCAGGAGACATTTTTAAAAGATCACTGAAAAGGATGAGGAGCTCAGTAGCTTCTTTTCCTCCTTTTTTACTGATAAGGACTCCTTTCAGATCCCTGAGCAGTGTCAGAATCTGCTGGAGTGAAGCATTATCTACAGAAGTGGAAGATGAAGTTAGAGACCTTTTAAGCAAACTAGAAGTATGCACATTGATGGAATCAGATCAGATACATACAAGGTTGCTGAGGGAGCCAGCTGATGCCATAGTGAGGACTCTATCATCTTCAGAAGCTCGTGGTTGTCAGGAAAAGATCCTCATGTCTGGCAAACATCATGCCCACCTTCAAGAATGATGAGATGGAGGGTCCAAGGAATTGCAGGCCAGTCAGTATAACTTCAGCTGCTGGGAAGTTTATGTAGCAGATCCTCCTGAAAGCCATCTCCAAGCACCTGAAGGACAAGAAGGTGATAGGGAACAGCCAGTAGAGATTTACAAGGGCAAATCATGCCTGACCAACTTAATTGCCTTCAGTGATGAGATGACTGGCTCAGAGGGGAATCAGCACTGTCTAATGTCTTTTTAATGATGTAGATGATAAGATACAATACACCTTCACAAATGTAATGAATGATAGCAAACTGATGGGAGCGGTTATGGGGAGTGTATGCTGGAGGGTATGGCTTCTATTTAGGGTGACCTTGACAGGCTGTGAAATGAACTGGCAGAAACTTCGTAAAGTTCAGTAAAGACAAGTGCAAAGCTCTGCACCTGGGGATCAATAACCCCCACATCTGTACCGGCTGAGGGTCGACTGGTTAGAAGGCTGGTTCATAAAGAAGGACCAAGGGGTGGCAGAGGACAAGTTGAACTCAAGTCAACAGTTTCATATTACTGTGAAGAAAGCCAAATGTATACTGGGCTGTATTAGCAGAAGTACAGCTACCAAGTCAAGAGAAGTGGTTGTTTCCCCCTACTTAGAACTTGGGAGGCTGCATCTGGAATACTACATCTTGTTTGGGGCTTCCAGGTGCAAGAAAGACATTGAGATAATGGAGTGAGTCCAGCAAGCAGGCCAGTGAGATGACTAGGTGCTTCAGCACAGGACATGCAAGGAGCCGTGGAGAGAACTGGGTATGTTCAAGCCTAGGAAGAAGAGCCTCGTGGGACATCATACTGTCATCTTTCAACTATCTAATGGGATGATTCAGAGAATAAAGAGCCAGTTTCTTCTCAGAGATGTTCTTTACACCTTTCTGCCTTTTAGTTTGAGAGGCAACAGACAAATTGCAACACATTCCAATCTAAGTTCCAGTGAGATAATTGGTGGAAAAAAATCATAGTGATGGTAGTCAGATATTGAAACAGGTGCCCAGAAAGGTTGATGAGTTTTGATCACTGGATATATTCAAAACTCATCTGAACAAAGCAATGTGTAACCTGCTGTAACTTGTCCTTGTTTTGAGCAGGGGATTGAACCAGGTGATCTTCAGAGATCACAGAATCATAGGTTGGAAGGGACCTCGGGAATCATCTGGTCCAACCTTTCTTGGCAAAAGCACTGTCTAAACAAGATGTCCCAACACCATGTCCAGCTGAATCTTAAAAGTGTCTGATGATGGGGAATCCACCGCTTCCCTGGGGAGATTATTCCAATGTCTGATTGTTCTCATTGTGAAAAAATTTCCTCTTGTGTTCAATCAGATCCTCCCTGGAGTAACTTGTACCCATTACCCCTTGTCTGCATCTTCTTTGTAGCCACCTTTTAAATACTGAAACATGGTAATAAGGTCTCCCCTAAGCCTTCTTTTCTCAGGGCTGAACAAACCCACTTCTCTCAGCCATTCCTCATGTGGCAGGCTTCCCACTCCTTTGATCATCTCGGTGGCCCTCCTCTGGACCTTCTCCAGCCTGTCCACACTGTTTTTTGTATAGCAGGAACCAAAACTGAATACAGTATTCTAGATAATAGCCTGACAAGTGCTGAGTAGAGTGGGATAATGACTTCTTTATCTCTGCTGGTGATGCCCTTGTTGATGCCACCCAGCATCCTGTTGGCTTGCTTTGCCGTAGCAGCACACTGTTTGCTCATATTGAGTTTGTTGTCCACCAGGACCCCCAGGTCCCTTCCCAAGGAGCTGCTCCCCAGTTAGGTATATCCCAGCCTGTGCTGCA